>CAUYQV010040481.1:0-51969 GCA_963574575.1 Galagoides demidoff
TTACTATGCTAACAGTTGACATTTTAAAACTGTTATCTTTGTTTAAAATTATACTTTAAAGCTTCTTTCTTCAGGTAATGATTTTGGCCTGAATTCTACTTTTTTCAGTTTTACACCATTCAATATGATATTGGCTGTGGGTTTGCTGTAAATGGCCTCTATCAGTTTAAGAAATGTCCCTTCTATGCCTATTTTCTTAAGAATTCTGATCATGAAAGGGTGCTGGATATTATTAAAGGCTTTTTCCTCGTCGATTGAGAGAATCATGAATTATATGGTCTTTGTTTTTTCTTTTATTGATGTGGTGTATTATATTTATAGATTTGCGTTGAACCAGCCCTGTAACCCTGGAATAAAAACAACTTGATCATGGTCTATAATTTTTTTGATGTGTTGTTGAATCCTGTTTGCTAAGATCTACTTTTTTTCAATGTGAAGGTTGTGATCCCTACTCTCTTTTGCTTATCTATTATCTTATGTATTCTTTTAGATGGCTCTTTTGTATACAGCACAGAATCCCACTTTGCTTTGTGATCTAACAGAGAGTATTTTTTACAAGTAAATTAATAATATCTTTATTTATAGATAGGATAGACATGCCTGCATTTTATTTATTATTAACTGAAAGCAATGTTTTCTTCAGTTATACCAATTACTATAATGTATATAAGCTTCTTTCTCTGGTCAATATTTATTATTGTGATAGCATCTCAGGTCAAGTATGATAATAGTTTTTTTATCAAGGTCAAACATTTTTACGTCATGATTTAACTGTGTTTTGATTAGTGTCTAAATTAAAATCTATGATTCAGGTTAACATTTTAGTTAAGGATCTTGAGATTAGTCTGAGAGTGACTATAATTCATGAATAAAGCTTATCTTTGCCAACATCGAGTAGTCATGGTACTTATTTTATCTTTCAAGGGAGGTCAGCTATTTCTGTTGTAAGAGCTTTATTTTTTATTTCACACTATAAACATGGACTTTGGATGTTTTTGCTGAAGTGTGTTTTCAAACTGGCTTTCTGTACCAGGGTACAGAAATATCTATCATTTGCTGCTAAGAGAAATGTTATATAACCAGAAGCTTATTCTATACATTTGATGGAAAATCAGGTAACTCTTGAATTTGGGATCTTTAATACCCTTTCTCCTTGCTCTTCTCTCCTTAGAAGCACCTTGTCAGTCTTTAAGTTGCTACTGAGCTGCCTGCAATTTCCCACAATATTAATCAATTTTGACTTTCAGTAAAATTTGCTAGTCTCTTCCCCCAGTTCCTGCTTTTCTATTTAAGTAACACTTGGTATTAGGGAGTCAACATCACACTTCCAGCAAATAATTTATTTGTCCTTTATTGTAAGATTTACAGGATTAAAATTTAACCTAATGGTTTTGCCACTTTGTAATAAAGTCTTTGTTTGTTTTACTGATTTACTTATTAATATAATAAGTGCACCTTGTAAAACCTGCAGAAAGTATTAAACACTACAAAAGAAAATAAAGAAGAAAAGTGACAGAAATTCTAAGCAGGCACGTAAGGAAAAAGGCAGGAATGAATAGGAGGTTTTTATATCCCTAAAGTCACATTATTCTGATCAAACAGAATCATAGAGAAATCAGAATTCTCTCAACACATTGATTGATCCAGTCAGATGAAAAGATTTACTGATATTTCAGGTATTGCAATAAATACAGACAATACAATGGCATATGGCATGGTCCCTGCCCAGCATAGAGTAAAGCAAATGCTTATGGCACAGGTAGGTAAGTTTCAAAAGGGAGAGGGCAGAAAGTATTATTGTAAAACTGTACAGTAAAAGCACTGCAATCCGGAAATAGCAATTGCCACGTTTCAGAAATGTGAGAAAGTGGAAGTGTGCAAATAGCACAGCCATAGTGTGGAATAGAAATGGAAATTTTAAGAGGAGGGAGGCTGGGACAGTGAAGAAAGTGCAGCATGTATCTTCTGCTGAGGAATTTTATTTTTATCCATAAGGCAATGGGGGGCTGTTGGTGAATCTAAGCAGGTCAATGACACGCTTTTGTATAAAGACAGCAAAGCAAGGGGGAGGTGTTGAAGGATGACATTGAACTGCCTTATGCCACTTCAAGTTTGTCATTACACAAACCTCAATATTCCTTTTGACTAAAGGATGATTAAATTATCTTCTGATGTTAGTTCAAAAGGCACAAGCATTTTAAAACCTTTCACAAACAGTTCTTTTAACCTTGTCCTTAGCAAAAATTAACATTATTCCAGCTGAGAAACTTTCCTTGTCAGTTATCTTTTTTATTCCTACTCAGTCTGGAATTATCCCTATTTTCTCTCTTCCAAATCATTTTTATTCTTATCTTAAAAATCAGGTTCTAGCCAAAGCTTTTTCTATTACTTCCACAATATATATATTTTTATTAAATCATAGCTGTGTACATTAATGCAATCATAGTGTACAATGTGCTGGTTTTATATACAGTTAGAAATGTTTTCATCAAACCGGTTAACATAGCCTTCACGGCATTTTCTTAGTTATTGTGTTAAGACATTTATGTTCTATACCATGGTATTTTTTAAATTTTTTTGGCACCTTGTGTATTTGTAGTCTGTAAGAGTAATTTGCAGCTACTCAAAGTCTTTTGCATGATTTTAAATTCTCCATTCCCAAGAGAGGGAGTCAAGGGATCTAGTGCTGTTCTCTTTCCAACCTTGTGCCTTGTGGCTATTCAATCATTTTACCTCTCTCTTAGTTCTTTCCTTCAGAAAATAATAAAATAATAATAAAGTTGGTTTACCTCACCTTAAGCCCTATAACTTGGTGTTTTAGAAGTTTTTAGGGATGCCTCAGTAGCCTTTAAAAAGATGTGACCAAAGAAATAGGTTTCCGTCTTCACATTTTACTTCAAACTGAACAGTATTCTTTCATCTGTCTTATTTATTAGATTTTTATATGATATTTCTTTTGAAAAAGTCAGCTAAAGGGAATTTTAAAAGAATTTCAGCTCTCACATTTCTCCTGATTTTTATGTCCCTGATATTCTTCATGGATTTATATGTTAGCAATATGTGCCGGAATGGTGAGTCAATGATACAGAAAATCATGCAGTAAATGCCTTTTAAGAAAAGAATAAAAGACGCATTAGTTGGTTGTTAATCCTGACACTGATATCTATGAATAACCATTAAGTTCCATGAACTATTCAAGTCCGAGGAAACAGAACGTTGAAATTCAGAAAAATGCCTGCTCTCTCAGAATGGGCAGCCAGCAGTACCAAAATTGTTGGACATCTATTATATTATGAGTATTTTACATCTTAATTTTGTCAAGACCTATAGAGCCCTGTCCCTGTACTCAATGATTTTATAATCTCCAAAGAGATAAACATGTAGATTATTGCAATAAAATTTAGTACATACTCTGACTGGCTTATTTCACTTAGTACACCGTCCTCAAGGTATATCCATGTCATCACACACTACAGAATTTCCTCCATGTTAAAGGTTGAATAATATCCCATTATATCTCTATCCCATCTTTCCTCATCTCTTCATCCATTGATAGATGTTTACATTTGTTTCCATAGCTTAGTTATCTAAATAGCACTGCCATGAACATTTGGGTGCTATGATCACTTCAAGATCCTGATTTCAATTCTTTAGATAAATCCCTAGGAGTGGGACAGCTGGAATTTACAGTAAATCTATTCTGAATTTCTTGAGGAACCACCATACTACACAAACAGTGTGATTCTACTTACAGGAGGTATCTAAAATGCTTAAATTCATAGACTCGAAGAATAAAATAGTGGTTACCAGGAGCTGGGAGCAGGGTGGGGGAAGTGGGAAAAAGCTCCAGTCGAGCAAGATGGAGGCTGGAGACCTACTATACAACATTGTACCTATAGTATGTGACAGTACAGTTAAAAAATTGTTAAGGGACAGCTCTCATGTAAATTCACCCTAACAGTATGGAAATATTGGTAAGTACTACTATAGAATTATGAAGAAAGTGCTGTAGTATTTAGAAAATGGAGCTACTGACTCGCTAAAGTAATAAGAAGTATTTGACAAGGGAATCTGTGAACTGAGTTCTAAAGAAGGAATAAGAATTTACAGCCGGGTGCCATGGCTCATACCTGTAATCCTACACTCTGGGAGGCCGAGGCAGGTGGATTGCCGAGCTCATAGGTTCAAGACCAGCATGAGCCAGAGTGAGGCCTTGTCTCTAAAAATAGCCAGGCTTTATGGCAGGTGCCTGTAGTCCTAGTTACTCAGGAGTCTGAGACAAGAGCCCCTCTTGACCCCAAGAGTTTGAGGTTGTTATGAGCTATGACACCATAGCACTTTACCTGGGGCAACAAAGTGAGACTCTGTCTCCAAAATAATAATGATAATAATAATAATAAATTAAAAACTAAAAGAAAATAAGGCTACAAAGTCATTTTTGCTTCAGATTATGATGTTTGTTTATGGTATTTCAAAGGTTTGAGCTTCATGTAAGGAATGAAAAGTCAATAAAGAACTTGAAGGGGCCAAAGCAGCAGGACAGATTTATTTCCTAAGGTAGCATGGGTGTGGGAAGGGAAAGACGGAGAGAGGAATGAGAGCAGTCAAGACGCTGCTTCAACAGGTCAAAGAGATGGTGAAGGGGCCTAAGGGAAGATAGGGCAGTCAAGCTGGGGAGAAAACTTAACATGGAATTAAAATGATGTGGTGACTTGAAATAATCTAGTACTCTACAACGCAGAGTACGAACTACTATAGATCATGGTGAGGTACTGGGGCCCTAAGGAAGTACTCTGGTGTAGAAAAATATGACAGATCATTCTCTGTTCTATCCTTTTAAAGAGAAAAGAAAAAAAATACACTATTAAAAAAAAAAAAAAACTCTTTCTCACACAGCATAACCAGTAACTGTTACCTCTCTCAGGTAACTATGTAGCCAGCTCATTTGTAGAGGCTAATGGATGGCTTAATTAAGGCCTAAAAAGATTCTCTAGCATAAGAGGTAAAGGGTAATTTCCACTTAACAGCCCCTTCTCAGTAGATGATATAGGCATTATGAATAACATCTCCAGGCATTTCCCTTCCTAATGAAGAATTAACCCAGGCGTTCACCCTATCGCTTGGAACAACTTGCCAACAGTACAATCCGGACTCACTGTTTTTGTTCCATTGAAAAGCCTGACAGCTAGCCATGGCGGGTTATTAATCTTGGTGTTGACTTCAAGTACAGTATCAGAGTTGTGACTTGGCGGGAGGTTTGTCAGGTCGGATTGCTTTCTGAGATAGCAGCTGGTTCGGAAATCATCTACCGTGACAGACCGAACAGACTAGAATGTCAATTCTCTGTTCCGAGGGTGGCGAGGAGATGGACACACACAGGAAATCAACTCTCCCGCTTTAACTGCAAACAGGGATGCACTGCACCATCAGGGACAAGAATCGGGTGAATGAGAGGCCAGGGGGGAGTTCCTAATTCCCTCCCATCTACTGCAAGGGAATTTCCCCAATTCAACATTACTGCATGTATAAGGAAAGCTGATGTGTGCACTTCAAGGCTTGATTTTCTAATTTTTGCTCTTGAAAATTGAGATAATCAAACAGCAGAAGCATGTTAACTAGGGACCTGGATTACAGTGATTCAGAGCGAGAGATGTCGTGTAATCGAATCTTCAGTTTATTCAGAGCAGGAGGCAAATAAGTAATTTGGACATCTTGAATGAGCTCTGCCAACCTAAAGCCCTCATGAAAAATTTGTAAATATTCCATGAACTTTCATGCAAATTTGAGAGCAGAGGGTGGCTTACAATGACTTCAGGTTTCTATGTAGCCATTATTATTATTATAGTTTTCCAAATGTTCCCCCTGACATCCTTCCTGTGTAAATGAATATGTCCCAGGGACCCTATAGTAAATGAGATGAACCAATGTAAAATATTAAATAATTCATGGACTTGGAAACCACTGTAACTTTGCTCATGTTTTTAGATAAAGCAAACCAGTGTTGTGATACAGAAAAAAAAGCATCTGCATATGAAAATATCTCAAGTATTATCTTTAAAGCCTCAGTGCATACTCAGTTTTAAAAAGGGGGAACATAAAAGAAGGGAACATATCAAAGAATATAGTAAGTACCCAGAGACAGCTAATAAGATTTTGATTGGATTTGTGTGTGTATGTGTACGTGTGTGTGTATAGAAGGAGGACCTCATTTCACTGCCTTTGGCGTCATTTTGTTTGACGGTTCCAGACTAAATTGGAATGAGTGTAACACACACAGAAGTCAGGTGGGATGTTGAGAAAAGACTGGGCCAGAAGATGTAGTATTGTGGAGTAAAGATGGTACGATAGGAAGAAAAGCCTGGGAGGTTTGTGTTCCAAGTCCTATCCCCATCAAGATCGGACCTTTCCCTTGGTACTTCAACTCTCAGGGCCACTGTTTTCTTGCCTATGAAGAGAAATAATAACATTAGCCTCACAGGGCTATTGTGATATCTAAATGAGATTATATGTAGGCATATTACGGTGTCTGATACAGAAAAGACGCACACAATTTGGAACTTGTCTGACCATTCTATTAAGGAGAGGACCTAACGCTGCCAGTTTTGCCCAAAAGAGAATTTGCAGATGCCCCTTCAGTAGTAAGAGGGGACAGGAAACTGATGGAGTTATGGTTTTGAAGACAAATTTCTTGATTTTAAATTCCTGTTCTGTCACTAACCAGTAATGTGATAGTGCTTCAAATTTCTCTGAGCCTCAATGTTCTCAAAAAGGACAATAATAATACTTAACCTTATTGAAGAATTGCAAGGATTAAATGAAATAGCCTGCATTAAGAACTTAGTATTGTCCCAGGCACATGGAAAAGACTCTAAATGTTGCCTCTGATTGTCTACTGATAATCTACTGATAACGTCACATAACTGTGGCCATGAAAATTGTGTCTGTAATAAGGGACAAACGTAGAGAGTGATGTTTCTCTCTAGCACAGCATCTCACTGTGAAAATGTGACATAAATGTGACCTGTTCCAAAAGGAGCTCTTGCTCTTTTAGTAAATAAGTGTGAATGCCATCAATCACTATTTCAGAGCTTAGATTTCAAGTTATTAGTAGTTCTACTTCCAGTATATGAAGCCATTAAAGACTGATCAAAGGTCATCCTGAATGGAAAGAGACTCAACTCTTGAAACAAGGAAATTGTACTAGTTGAGCTCATATTTGTGCTGCTTTTGTCACACACCTTACGCCTTACTGTGTGGGATGGATGAAGTTCCAGCTAAGATCACATTGTTACTCATCGTGAGTCCAAGGACAGGATTTGGAACTGCCAGAGTGGCGAAAAAGTAAAGGGATAAATGAAGAAAAGCATTCAATGCTGTGTAAATTCTGCCCAAGTCCTGGGCTGAACCTTGAACCTCATACGCACAGACACATTGAGAAGTGGCTAACAGCTACAGCTACAAGGCTGAGAGAATGAGCCAAGGTTTCAATCAATAGCTATGGTAGGGCTTGTGGAATTCAGAGACTGATTGCAGCTAAAGTTACCTGCTTGGTAGAATGAAGAAAAACATCATTCTTTAGTAGTAGGTACCAGAATACAAGTTATCTATAATGTATTATATACAATATCCAACACTTAACTAAAAATTAGTAGACATGATAAAATGGACAATGTGACCCATCTTCAAGTAAAAAGTAGTTGATGACTTTGTTGGGTCTGACAATTAAGTTCATGAGCTCATCCCACAAAACATGCTGCATACTCCATTGCTGAATAACACTATGGTCACCTCTCAAGTATAGGATCAAGTATGGGAAGCTATGCACCAATGCTAGTGCCTATCCACCCTTCAAAGCAATTTTTGGACTCTTTTTCTGGAATGGCCACCAGGGCTGTCATCATACTACCCTTGATGTCCTGCATTCTTTGAAATGTCTTCCTATCGGTATTTTATCTTCAGGTAAAGAAAAAAGTCAGTGGGAGCCAGATCAGATGAGTAAGGGAAGGTGTTCCAATACAGTCATTTACTTACTGGCTAAAAACTTCCTCACAGTGCTGTGTGAGCTCTTTGCTTTTGCTCAATGCTCCTTTGGGACCATTTTTGCACACACCTTTCTCAAGCAAGATTTTTAGTTAAGATTTTCCTGTTTCTCTATTGATGTTTACTTGGTCTACTATGCTTCCCACGGACAGCTGCCAATTTCAACACACAATGAATTTTTGCAATTTTTCATCACTTCAGCTCGTTACTAGCAACCCTGACCTCTCTTCATCAGTGACACTTTTTCTCTCCCTGCAGAAAAAGATTTCTTCTGTATGTACAATACCACTTTCTTCATGGAATTATTCCAATAACTAACATGTCCCTGATTTCACTTTCACTCTTGCCAAGATTAACAAGAAATTTAATGTTCGTTGGTTGCCATAATTGAATCTCCAACATTCTCATGACAGTACAGGATAGTGAACATCACTCAGCAAGACATCGCCCCATAGCTGTGAGACACTGATATACCAAGGTTATGAAACCTTACCTAGCTGTTAGCACAGTGCTGCCAATGTAAGTGCACAGTGGCAAATTCACAAAATTAATCGTCAGACCTTTGTATATGTCCCTGTAAGAAAAATTATAATACTCTATTGTAGAGTTAGTAACATATATACATATCATATATTTGTGCAATATATGACAATAATGCCAAAAATGGGAGTAGTAAGTGGAACTGTACAGTGGTGCCATTTTTATACTTTATGTGATACAATACTAACTCAATAGCCTGTGATAGGTTAGGATGCATACTGCAATCCCTACAGCAACCCCTGGTAAATGCTGATGTGTAGCCCAAAGTCTCAAAGCAACAGATGATGGTGTGGATGTAGAAAGAAGAAACTCTCGTGCTCTGTTGGTGGGATTCCAAACTATGGAAAGAGGTATAAAGATTCTTAAAAAAAGCTAGAAGTAGAGCTATCATTTCACCCTGAAATACCTCTATTAGATATTTACCCAAAGGGGGGAAAAAAGACATTTTATAATAAAGACACTTGCATGCAAATGTTCATAGCAGCACAATTTGTTATCACAATGACGTGTAAACTTTCCAAGGGCCAATCAGTACATGAATAGATTAGTGAAATGTGGTGTATATATACCAAGGAATACTACTCAGACATAAAAAGATGGTGACCTAGTATCTTTCACAACCCTATTGGTTTGTTTTATTTCTTGGGCTATTATTATGCATGGGATGCTACCTTTAGCTTTTGAGTGATTTTGTACTGCTGGGTGTCCGTTGTGCTGATTGATGTATAATGCAGATCTGAGTACTTCCTTCAGGGCCAATCTGTTCTTAACAAATTATCTCAGTGTTTGCTTGTCTGAAAACATCTTTATATCTCTCTCACATAAGAAACTTAGTTTTCTAGGATACAAAATTCTAGGCTGGCCACTATTCTGTTTGAGGAGACTGAGATTGCGGCTCCAGTCCCTTCTGGTTTGTAAGGTCTTAATTGAGAAGTTTGCAGTTAGTCTGGTGGATTTCAGTTTGTAAGCTACCTGAAGCCTTTACATTAATGTTCATAGGAGTTCCTCCTTCATGCTAACTTTGGCCATTCTGATGACTGTACGTTGTGGTGATTGCTACTTGGCAAGGAATGTCCCAGGATTATGCCGTACTTCTATTTACCTCAAGAATTCCCTCAGCTGTGGTTTATAGCCTTTGTGTATTTTCTTTTTCACCCTCAGGGATGTCTATGATTCTTATGTTAAGACTCTTTCCATAATCCCGTATTTCTTGCAGGTATTATTCATTTCTATTATTTCTCTGCTCTTTCCCATTGACTGACTTGCTGAATTGTTTAATTCAAAGGTATTTCTTTCTGGTCCTGAGATTCTTCTGCCTGATACAGCCTATTGTTAAGTCTTTCCACATGTTGTATGCTTACTACTTGATTGAATTTTTCACTTCCAGAAGCTCTGCTTTATTTTTCTTTAATAATTTAATTTCTGTAGTGAATTTTCCACTTTATTTTGTGATTTCTTTGTGTTTGGTTTCTATTTTGTTTTTATGCTATTGAGCTTACTTGAAATCCATATTGAAAATTCTTTTTGTTGTTGTTGTTGTTGTTGTTGCAGTTTGGCCGAGGCCAGGTTCGAACCTGCCACCCTTGGTATATGGGGCTGGCACCCTACTCACTGAGCTGTAGGCACCGCTCCCCCAATATTGGAAATTCTTTATTGGTCACATCAATATTCTCATTTTGGTTAGTTTCCATTGGTGTGGAGTTATTGTTGGCTTTTGGGGGTGTCTTTTCCCTTTGATTTTTCTTGTTTTTAGAGTTCTTTCACTGATTCTTTCAGATCTGGAGCAGCTGTTGCTGCTTATTTTGGAGTTTTCTTTTGTTTAGATAATGGCATGCCCAGTTTGATCTCTGAGACAGTAGTCGGTGCTTGTGGGTGGGGCTCAGCCACACCTGTGTGATTGAGTCAGAAAATTCTGTAAAGGACATAGAAATTGTTCTCCCTGTCAGCAGGTGGCACTTGCTAGAAGGAACAAGCTGTAATGTTGGGGTCCTGTGACCAGCTCTAGCCCTTCTGAGGAAGCAAGTGATTTCCCTAGAAGGTGAGCTGGGTCCTGGAACTTCAGTGAATCCCTATTCTCTCTCACAGCAGATGTAGGTGGTGTAATGTGGCTGGAAAGGGCTGGGTTGAATAAGCTTGCACTCAGGCTCCACCAAACCTGGGAAGGTATCTGTTTCAGCAAGAATCAAAGGTCTGCTCCCAGCTTTCAGACAAAGCTTCCATTGAGGCACTGAGGTAGCTTGTAGAGGTAAGTCAGAAAAGTCAGCTTATAGAGGTAGTGCATCTGAGATTTGCAATCTGAAAATCTGAAGTAGGCCTCCCTCTTCTCCATCCTCCCTGGCTCCATAGTCTTCCTCTGTCATCTACTGACAGGCAGAAGCTCAAGCATGCTGAGATCCCCCAACAACGGTAAGGGCTGGACATTCCCTGCATAGGGCTCCATCTTGAGCTGAGAGGACAGCCTTTCTGTGAGGGGGAGGGTGACAGACATGCTACATCTAGGACCCATGCTGCACTCTCCCACCCCCCCCCATTTATCCATGTGGGCACCCTCACCTCTTAAGACAAATTCCTAAATCTCTCCTCTGTGCCCAGAGCAATGCTATCAGATGTGGGGTAGAGTATCCAGACTGTGGGACTATCCCTGGGTTTCCAAAGATCAATTCTTGACCATTCCAGGGACAAGCACATGATTCCTGAGTTGCCCAGTGGTTGCCAAAGATGGCTAGACGTCCCTCCACCTTGGGATGTGCCCTGTTATGATGGAGTTACTAGGCAAGCAGCACCAGTGATGGCCAGAGGATAGGGGGTTCACAGTCTGAGGACCCCACTGCAGGACCTCTAGGGAAAGGTCTGAGACCCACTCTCTGTGGAAGCCTCTGTGTTTTGGCTTAATTGTCTCCCTCAACTTTCACGAGTGGGAGAGGGGAGGGAAGAAAAACAATCTTGGAAGGATTGAGTCCTACTCTATGGAAGCCTGGTGTGGTGGATCCAGCAAGAGAAGGGAAAAGCAGTTTCTCTAGCTCAGGCTCAATTGTCTTTCAGTTCCCATAGTGATGCAGAGGAAGGGGAGAAAGTCTGAATGGAAGAAAGCCAGCACTCCGGTCATCTCTGTTCCTCTCTCCTAAAGGCAGCCCCCCCAGATGTCTAGGCTCTGGGATCCTGCAAATCCCCTGGGAACACGGGCATCCTGGGGGGCCCAATTGGGAGATGGGTGTGAGGGAATGCGTGAGACAAAAACTGAAGGTCTGAAGTCCCCTGGGGAGGACAAATGTTCATGGTCGGTGGAGAAGCAATACGGTGCCTGCTGTCTCCTCTCAGATCTGCAATGACAGGAAGTGACCCCTGCTGCTTTGTCCTCAAGAAGTTTCTAGTTCACTGGCAACAGCAGCTTTTAGACTTATGAGCACAGAAGAGCTCCTACCCATTTCTTGAACTCCAAGTTTCTTGGGGGCTAATCTCTGCTGCTATCTTACTCTTTCATGTTCTGCTCTGCAGCCTCTTCCTGGGGAATCTCAGGAAGGTTCTGGCTTTTTTCCTAGTATGCCCAATCTATGTTTGTTTATTTTACATCTAAAGCTTTTCCCTCTTTCTGAGATGATCTGGCAGCAGGCATCTCTGGACCATCATCTTATCTTTTTGACTGAAAGTAGAGATTTTTAATATACTTTAAATGGACAAAGACACTTCAAACCAGTTTATCAAATACAATCAAAGGATCTTTAATACCTTGAACCTGCCTAAAACTATGTGAAATCTGGTCCATAATCTGTTTCTATACAATCTCCAGTTGGTGTGAAGATGCTTGCCATTTGTAAATCTTTCTGCTCTAGAACTTAGGTGAGGAATATAAGCAGGCCGGCTTAATAGTAGTTGATAACCATATGTGGCAGTGAAAACTGCTTGGGTTTATCAGCTGGCAACTCAGGAGTATGAGGATGACTAAACTTTATAGTAGTCATTTTTCTGCTGCTGCTGGTATGAACAGATAAATCTTTTTAGAAAGCAAAGCACCAATAACTGAAAGCCTTGCTATAGGAAAAAAAAAAAAGACCATCAGTATGTCAGTAAGAAAAGTATTCCAAAATGTCTAATTATTAGTGAAACTGCCCAATTTTATAAACTGCTATTTTAATCCAGGTGTATATGTGAGTATATGATATTTAAAATGGAAACAAATGAATTACATTTAAGTGTTGTAAAACACATGATGAAGCTGATGTGTGTGTGGCTTTGTTCACAAAAGTGGCAGCCCGAGTACTGTGCCAATCTAGGGCAAGCCAAAGCAGTGCTACATCATCGGGTACAATAGCTTCTACACTAGGGACATTTGTTCTTAGCAACAAGTGATTATCCCAACTGATACTGAACAACGCAGCTCAGTAAAGGAAGATTGCACCTACAGAAACAAAAGGAACAAGGTTGGTATATGCTTTCAGAATTTGATGAACCAAATCACGGTGTACATGAGTCAATGGTTGTAACACAATGCATTTGGTAGGCATTTAAGTTAGACACCATTTACATTTGTAATTATATGCTTCAGACTATTTATTTTTTCTGATGAACTCATTACTCACACTGTGAGATTGTTCCCCACATCCTGTGGTCAGAAAGGGAGTAAAAATCATCATGCTATTACCGTTACTGTCCTAATTATAGAGTTCTACATATTAGTTCTGCATTCAAAATGCTCAGACTGCAATGATGGAAATACCTGCTCGTACATTTAACACTGAAAAGATTTATTTCCTGAACTTGATGTTCTAGGAGATAATGATGCTATTCTAATCTCTATTTTTTCTATATAATGTAATTCTTGCATTCAAAAGTGCAAAAAAGTCTTAAATTCTTTCTGTTGATGTATATTTTCTTGTTTCAAACCCCAGAGACTTCAATGTAACAGGTAATCCATGATTCCTCCTTTGCAAACACCCTGTTCCCAGAGAAAAAAATAAGATTTTAATAACAGCCATCAGGTAATGTTATAGCACCAAAATGACCAGGCCCAAATACACAACCTCTCAGAAAGTTTGGAGCATAACAGTATTTCTCCTCATTCTCCAAAAGAAAATATTTTCCAAATGCATTTGTAGAAAACAGAAATTTTACTTTTCAGCTGGGAAAGGGAGATGGATGGAGATTTTACACCATATATTAGGCAAGAAAATCGTATAAAATCACAAGTACATATCTTTATTTAGCTTTTGTTCTGTCAATTCATGCTCTCTGTTGTTTTCATTTTTCTTTTCTTGGTCTCTCTTTCTCTCTGATTCTACCCCCCCTGCTCCATGTCTAAACCTACATCATTCAATAGGATAATCACTAGCCACATACGGCTATTTCAATTTAAGTTAGTTAAATAAAAAAATTCAGTTTCTCAAGCATACTCGCCACATCTCAAGTGCTCAGCACTCATGTTAGATAGTAGCTGCCATAATGAGACAGCACAGACACTGCTGATCTAAAGCAATCAAACTCTGACGTCAGGCTTAATGCATCAGGTTTTGAAAAAAAAGAAAAAATAGCCCATAAACATTCCTGTTACAAGTATTTTCATTGTATGCAGATCCCAAGCAAGTTGAGGACTTGTGTCAAACCCAACAAAAACAAACAACAACCCGAAAATGTCACACATCTTCTGACAGAAGCAGAAGAGGAAAATCATTATGCCAGAAAGAGTTTTCAATGAAACAGTCCATGTCTTTGGTCCCAGACTATGGTAAACTATCCTGCTTTGAGTCCTACAAAAGTCTCATGCTAATATTTCTTTTGGAAGTTTTAATTCATTCAAATGTGAGTAATGGACAACCAACCTATTAGAGGTTCATTCGTGTTCCTCCAAAATGTATGTTGAATCCTAATTTCCAGTATCTTAAAATGTGATCTTCTTTGGAAATAGAGCTGTTACAAATGTGATTAGTCAAGAAGTGGTCATCCTGGAGTAGGGTGCTCCCTTAATCCAGAGAAGAGACACAGGGACACAGATGGGAAAACACCAAGTGATGATGGAACAAAAGGTGAAAGGCTACAGCCACAGGTGAGGGGATGCTAACCATTGTTTGAACACTCACAGAAGCCAGGAACTGGCAAGAAAGGATCCCCTCAATAGGATTCCTGGGGTACAGAGCCTGGTCAACATTTCAATTTCGGATTTTCACCCTCCAGAACTGAGAGACAATAATTTCTATAGTTTCAGTATACCTACTTTGTGGAAAATTTTTTACAGCCGCTTTAGGAAATTAATAAAATATTTTCAAAGATACTATAAAATTGGGATGAGTCACAAAAAAATTCTTTATTTTCAAACTCACCAGAAAATGTTTCTACTGAAAGATAAAAATTGCAACACACCTTGTCACCATGAATGTAGTTGCCATTACAGCAAATACCAGGACTCAGGTTGACATGACTGAAGAAGAGAAGCTGATGTTTAAGTATGTGGCAACTGATAGAATTGATACAATTCTGGAAAAATGGAAGAGAAAGATCATTATTTGGAAAATAAAGACAACTGCAGGATCACAAGAGATATTGGGACCATGGAGAGACAATAAGATAGGTAAATAAGAAAATGAAAATTAACACAAATAAAAATATAAAAAGTATTAGAGATAATATGATCCATGAATGACAGGCAAAAGATAGTCAATATTAACATACCTAGAATCCCAAAGAAAACTAAATAGTGAAAAGAACCAATATCTAAAAATTCAATTTAAAAAAAAGTTCTTAAAAGAAGGCTTGAATCTACTTAATAATGAGAAAACCACAGTCCAGTGAAGAGGAATCTATAACACAGAATGGTCAACACTGAGATACAACCTGAAGAAAACATTTAATTTCAAAGATAGAGAATCTTTAGGCAGGTGGAAGAAATATCAAGATCATTTTAGGTAAAAGAAAATCAAGAAGATATCAACTTTCCCCAGCAATTGTCTATCAAAAGACAGCAGAAAAAAAGACTCCTAAGGAAAAAGAAAATAAGGACGAAAAGTGTAAGCTAAGATTTTCGTATCTAATCAGACTGTCCTTCAGGCAAAAAAGCTATGGACAAATACAATTTTCATACGTATCTGTAAGAACTCAAGGACCATCCTTCACATAATGTCTTCCAAAGAATACTATGAAGAGATGAAACACAACTCACTAAAATACGATGAGAACAGGAAAAGGACAGGCAGTCAGACTTCAATATAATTAAGACACATCTAAGCTAAAAGTAAACAGAGTTAAAACTGTTAAGATGAAAAAAAAAGAGGTAAAGTTATTTGAAAATGTTTAAGTAGTACCAAATATCAGAAAGGAAGGGGAAGAAGAGTGGCCTCAGCTCAGCAGTAATTTACCTGCAATAGCTAAACATTAAATCACAACATTTAAAATTGGCAAATGACATGAATCTTAAGTAATCCCTTTGATAGTCTACCCAATTTAACTGTATTGATTTTGTGAGTAACTTGCAGATTTTAACTCAAGACTACCTGTAAATGAGTGCTGACCACAACAGAGCAAGTAATAAAATAAGGACACTGACATATCAGAAGTGGTGTGTCATCATGTCATCTAATTTAAACCTTCTTAGTCCCAGAATAACCGGCTCTTAGCCTCTATTTCTTGCCCTGTGCTCTTCTGTGCATTCTCTCTCTCTCTTACTCTTCCATATAAATCAATGAAGATTGACATTATATAAGTATCAGTCTGAGGTTAGAATATTTCAAGTAGAATTGCAGTTTGGCTGTATAAATGGTTTTCTAGGAAGACAATGCAATAGTCTAAGTGATCATAGCAGCAGAAATTGGTGAACAGAAAGGGAATATACTGCGCTTGGAAAAACAAGACTTAGGAAGGACAAAACTCAGCTCTGGAGAGTCTGTATAGCAGGAACTGGTGCACAGTCTTTTCATCATGTCACCCTTGAGGGATGTGATCTCTAACATTTGTGGTATTTTCAATGCTATGCTCAAAGATAAAACTCCAAGAAACTGTGTGGATCACATGCTGCAAAACCAGATTATGTCCAACACAGGTAAAATGCCTAAATGGAAAAAAAAAAATAAGCAGGAGAAGATGGCATAAACCGTAAGGGCCAAAACAGCAAACGTCCTTTAGAAATGTCATAATCTTGGTGCTTACACTGGTAGATTGGGAAAAAGAGACCAGAGTAATTTTCTCAAAACTCAGAGATGTCAGAGAAGCTAAGAGATAGAAAAGAGCTGAAGGAGGCACAAGACTTAGTAGCAGTGTAAGGGAGCTCTGCCTGCTCATCTCCGTCTCCTGTCCCAACACCTTGATCCCACGTAGCTATTCTGTATTCACATTCACTCTTGCTGGTTAATTTCTTTCTCCCACTGGAATGGCATGACTCCTTCTCAGGGACATATAACTTTTCCAGTCATCTCCTCCTTTCTGGAATTGTGCATCATTTCCTTTAAGAGAATGCACCTGAACTTGCCCAGCTTCCTTATGGTGTTAATTAGTAGTAGATGCCTCTGAAAATCACCTGTTATGCCTCAATGATACTTGGGTTCTTTTAGTTGAAAGCTGTCTTGGAGCTTTGGGACTTTCAGCTCCAAGGAATGTTCTAAGCTTATGGAAATGTAGTCAATCTCCTTAAGTCAGGAAAATCACAGAACCATAGCCCTAAAGAACCACTGTTGGTGGGAAGCATACTGCCAAACCCATAAACAACTTGTCCAAGGCTCAGTAAGTTGGCAACAGTTTTTTTCATGAGTTTCACACATAAGTTTCTGCACAAGGCTTTATTTTCTGATTTGATAGTGTAAAATTTCCATCTGCTTCCACTTTGTGACAGTTTGGAAAGTACTGAAAAAAAAAAAAAAGGAGGTAACCAAATCTTTTTTAGGTGAATTTTTATTTTTGTGATGGCACCGTCTGGAATTAAAAAACACAAGCAAAAACAACACAAAAAATCTAAAGGCCATCAAGGCCCCCACGTAAGCCATCTGCTACTCTAGCTCTTTGGCTACTCTTTTCCGTACCTACTGCCAAGGGAGGTCCTAGAAACATTACAATTCCAAGTTCAGGACTCTAAATGGCAGCCTTGTAAATAGCGGTAAAACAGTAGCAGTGGAAACACAATAACAGAAACTTGTCATTTTGTAAGTTTGAATGTTTTTATGTTGTAATAAGCTCATTTGGAGATAAACACATGTAGATGAAAGAGCACTGTGGTATTTTAATCATTCTTAAGCAGGAAAGAGATAACTCTTTTTTGGCATGGGAAATTTCCACTTTTAGTAAAAGAAGACTGAGAGAAGGCAGAGTACACTGTCAGACTCAATTAATTGTTGAAACCAAACAAAAATAGCCTCTCCTGGTTCCCATTGTTCTGCAGCTGCTGGCTTCATAATGTCCACTGTCTCCTTCCCTATGACTAATCATCATACATGGTTGCCCAGTATCCTTTCGTGATTTTCTCCCAGAAGTTGTGATGTGTCATAGGAAGAAAGGGCAACCCTCCCAGCATTTCTCTCCAGGCCTTTTGAACACATTCATCCTAGAGCACTTGTCCTTTTCTTCAAATCTCTGAGCTTCTGGACCTGCCCGGACTGAGAAGCTCTTTGCCAACCTGCAATGCTTCAATTATTTGATAAGAGATCATAAGTGGCTTCCGCCTATGAGAGGTCAAAGAGATACGAGTCTTGAATGGAATGTGTGTACGAACCTTAGGCCCATGTGTTTTCCTTTTTGAGAGCCTCACTTTGCCTCTTGTTTCTTTGTTGGAAAGAGGTCTGAATTGCTAAAACTATCATCTCTTTTATGACCTTAGCAATTACTAAAAGAATTACATAGTGTGTATGTTGAATCTCATTTAATTGAATCTCAAATTCTAGTAACTTAACTCTTTGAAACACAGAAATGAATTTTGGGATAAAAACTAACATAGTTGTAAAAACTCCACTCACTAAGACCCAAGCTCTTTTCTATAGAAAAATCGTAAGGCTTAGAACATTGTCTGGCATCTGTTAAAAATTAAAGAAGTGTGTATGGTATTATTAGAAATTGTTACCTCTTTTTAGACATAAATCCAGCAAGCTTGGCGATATTTTTGGATATTTGTCCTCTCAAAATCTCAGGTTGAAATTTGTTCTCCAATGTTAGAGGTGGAACCAGGTGGGAGGTGTTCGGGTCATGGGGGAAGATCCCACAAGTGGCTCTGTGCCTTCTCCGCCGTAATCTATTAGTTCACGTGACAGCTGGTTGTTTACAAAAGCTTGGCACCCCCTCTTTTCTCTCTTGCTCCTTCTCTTTCCATGTGACATCCTTTCCCGCTTCAGTCAGTTTTTGTCATAAGAAAGAGCTGCCTGAAGCCCTCACTAGAAGCAGATGCTGGCTCCAGGCTTCTTGTACAACCTGTAGAACTGCAAGCTAAATAAATCTGTTCTTTATAAATTAGCCACCTTCAGGTATTTCCTTTATAGAGATCCACACAGGTTAAGGTGTTTGGTTATCATGTTGCTTGGTTCAAAAAAAAAAAAAAAAAAGATTTCCGACAGCAGTTTTTTCAACACCCATGTATTTACGTTAGCAATGAAATCCGATGTATCCGATGTTGGAATTACACAACTTAGCTTCATTCTGGTGCAGCTGGTGACTGGAAAAAGAAGTTAGATAGTAGATACCTAGGATTTAGTACTAGAGGGCATTTAACTTTAAAGCTTTATTAATTGTTTTCATTTTTGAATGATGGCAGAAGATAACAAAGTAAGATTGTTGTGAAAATCTACAGCTGTTATCTATTAAAATGAGTTAAAAAAAGCATAATTGTAGTAGCTTGCACATTTAACCAGTGAAACAAATTAGATCACCCTTTAGAGACACTACCTTAGTGATTATATTGAACACCATTAAGTCATCAAGGAAAAGACCAGTTTGGTTTCATTTATGCTAAGAATATAATGCAAGATAACTTTAAAAAAAAAGACTAAAGTTTAAAAAGTGTGAATGAAACACTGAGTAGGATTTTTCTTATCTGTGTTGTAAGTTCTACTAATTAGGACAGCTCACTCATCAAAGATTTTAGTTCTCTATAGGGTCTCGCTCCATCTCCTGGTGCTGTCAAGTTTGAAGATACCCCATTACATTGTTTTATGCTCTCCTTGGGCACAGCTTAAAGACTAGTGTGAACTCCACAATCCTTCACTTCCCGTGCTGGATCATGTCTGACTCCCTTTTAAAAAACAGTTGTCTGATGTCAAGTTGTCTCCAGTCTGCCTTTGGAGAGTGCGTCTCCACTGCCCAGAAGGAGTTATCCCAGTTGGGGTGCTCCCCACTTCACTGGTGTGGATGCAGGACTTGGTTCTCCATGGTCACCCAGGCAACCTGGCTCGATCATGATTCGGACCATCCTTCCCCTGTGTGCTTGCTTTGGACTTTCTCTAGGCCATCGCAGTTTTTCCTCCTCTGTCATCATCAAAACCACTCCTGGCCACACTGCACCTCACATTCAGGCGCCAGAGCTTTATACACATCAGTTCTTTTGCTTCCAGGCCTTTGTTCCCAAGGTGGTCTTTACCAGACAGGGCGTTCCCTCTCAACTTTCCCCAGACAGGTCTCACCACCTTTCCCCTGCTCAGCTGTTCTCCCTAGGGCACTTTTGTCTCTCAGGGTACATCAGGCCATATCTCAAGGTATTCATTATCACTATAACCTGGGGGAAAACACTCCTGGCATCTAGTGGGTAGAGGCTAGGGCTGCTGCTAAACATTTTCCAATACAGGCTGGTCCTTCATAGGGAAGAGCTAGCCAGTCCAAAATGTCAAAAGAGCAGAGGATCAATCTCTCCAGACCTCATGCTTCATATCTCACTTCAATTCTCACCTCCTTGCGTTAAGAGCTAACTTAGTCATCCCTCCCTTTTTCCCTTTTAGTACTTGATATAATATCCTTTCTTGAAGGTTTCCTTAGCGTAGTGAAATTGCCATTGCCTTTGTCCTTTTCTCCACTGAGTAGGTGTGGCGCCCTTATTATCCATGTCTATCCAGCACCATGACCAAAACTTAGCTTATTGTATTTTAAAAACATTTGAATTAGCAAGTAAAAAAGAACAATGTTGTTTTAAGCTTTATGCCTTTGCTTTTAGGCTAATGATTTTAATAAAGCTCTAAAGATCTCTTGCTGATACCCGCTGAGAAATTTTACAGAGTAACTGGTCTGCATCTCATCACTTTGCACTATGTCTGTATCCTACAGTTACTCAGCAATGATGGCATCTTTCATAATAATTTTTGGATGGCAATAACAGCATGTTTAATGTTAACCAAGAGCCCATCTGTCACTGTCAATAATCTACTGCATTGGAACCATTGTCTAGTTCAGTAAAGTCACTGAAGTCAGATTATCTGGGTTCAAGTCTAGCATCCGCCACTTGTGTGACCACCAGCATATTACTTAAACTGTCTGTGTCTCAGCTTCCTGTTTGGAAATAGGCATGAACACAGAACAAAACTCATAGATTTCTTAACACAATAACTAAGAAAATACCGTGAAGGCTATGTTGACCAGTTTGATGAAAGCATTTCAGATTGTGTGTAAAGCTAGCACATTGTACCCCAGATTGCATGAATGTACACGGCTATGATTTAATTAAAAAAAAAAAAAAAGAAAGAAAAGAAAAAAATAAATTCATTATATTTCTTACATGGATTAGCTTAGTTAGTATTTATAAAATGCTTAGGACACTGCTTGGTACCAAGCGAGTGCTGTGTAGCAACGAAGATCAGAGAGTAGTCTAGTGCCAACCTTTTGTTGCTTCTCATAAGTGCATCAAGGCAGGTAAATACATCTCCTGCTAAAATATCACGCTACTTTATTGCATTCTTGAGGAGATAGGGGTGGACCCATGTTAAAAGGTAAAACTATTAAAGTTTACCCATTATGCATCTTGATCAGACCAAAATAAAACTCACCAGAACTCGTCAAGCGTTTCTGCAGGCAGGTGAAAGAATGTCTTATAATAAAGCAACAAATACAAAAGCCACTGATCAACCATTGTTGCCACTGCATTCTAATTTTTCCACTTCAAACTGGCATTTTAATCATTCTGCCCATAGCAACTAATGTCCTTTAAATTAGTATTAAAAATTCATTCTTTTGGTTTATCCTTCATGAATCAAGCTAATTAAGTATCAGCTGAGAACCCTTTAAATTATAACCTGAATATGTTACACTTTCTAATTTCTAATGCCTTATTTAAGCATATTTAAAACCCAAAAGGGATTGAGTTAATTAATATTAATGAAAGAGTATAGCATGGCCCAGGTGCCAGATTGGTCTTTGGCATGTGCTTGGGAAGCCATTGCTTGGACTAAGTTGCCTATGACTTTGGGCAAAGGGCTTTGCCATGGTGGTCTTGTAAAAAGTGAGAAAGGGAAGTCAGAGGTTAGACTGGAAGCATCACTGAACACGTGTATCTGTGTTTTACAAAGATTACCTATGTGACATATATATTCTCTGTAATAAGAAACTGAATAACCAAATTAGTCCTTGATATTTTTCAAATACTTTTAAAAATCTTCCTTTTATACTTTTAATCTGAAAACATTTTCTGAATGCCTCCCATATCTAAGGTTTTAGGTAAGTGCTACGGGCAATACAAAGATGAGAGAGCCATCAGCCAAAGAACTTGGAGTCTAGGGCAGCACTATCAATAGAACTTTCTCTGAGGATAAGAATGTTCTTCTGCACCATCCACCAGAGTTGCCAATGTGGATATTGATATTTAGCACTCTGCACCATCCACCAATGTGGATATTCAGCACTCAAAACGTGGGTTGTGTAATTCAGGAAATGAATTTTTAATTTTATTCAATGTAAATTTAAGTAGTTACATGTGGCTGCTGGTTATTGACTTGGATATCTCAGGTCTAGAAGGTAAGAGAAACTGCATACTGTTTATTTTTAATTCCTTAACATTTTTCAAAGTTTGTCTGTCACTATTCCTCTTATGTCACACTTGGATGTCTGTCTCTAGGTCTCTTTATCTTTCTCTCTGTCTCTCTCTATCTCTCTTTCACACACACACACACCCCTCTTTGTTTTCTACTCAGTGCCATGTTTATCAGCTTAAGCTAATTTTCCTGGGGAAAATAAAGGAAAACAGCTGAATAATCAATTTTATGGTCTCATACAAGGAAATGAAAAAAAATGTAGATACACAATAAGGAAAGGTAAATTGGAGGGGAGATTTGGGGAACACAATTATCAATAGAATCTTAAAGCTGTCCCCAAGGGGGAATACCGGAATCTAGGAAGGGATGGAAGAGATGCTGTGATATTTGTATGTTGAACACGTAGGTAAATGGGTTTATAAACTTTAAGAAAACTGATTTAGTTTTAAAATAGTTAAAACATATTACACTAAAAAGTTGGAGGGTCCTTTCACTACATAAGCCATCACTTAATTATCATTATCTCACTGGACATCGGAAATTCTCGGAGTGTTCTGGGGACCAACATAGGAGATCCAGAAGTGGTTCCTAAATCTTCCACAGAATTACAACACAATTGTTAGTTGTGTATTTTGAACAACACAATTTGGATTTTACCTTAATATTCTTAAATATCAGGAATGCAGCAGTGAAAAACTGGTTTTATCCAGAGCTTAACAAACCACGATGAGCAAGTTAAATATATTCCAAGGACAATAACTTTGGCATTCGTATTTTTCAAGACATCTAAGTAAGAGAGATTTTTGCTTTTTGTATTTTTTCAATTTCAAACCCGAATTCAGAGGGAGTGTTCTGTGAGGCTAATTTCCATGAAGTTTATTAAATTTAACTCTTTTTCAAGTTATTTTGTGTTCATCAAAGATGCATTTCAGATTCAATAATTTTCTTCATTGAGCTACTAAAAGTGTTCCCTTACTCACGCCATCTTTTTGTGCTTGACTTGAATAATAGCAATATCGCCACCTATGGGTCAAAAGGATTTTTGGGGTTGTTTTTCATGACCAAGATGAGGAAGAAATAAAAAGGCTTGGAGAATCAATTGTTCTGAAGAGTTGCTTTTATGCACTCTTTTTAATATTGGTAATTTTGGATGGTAAGCCTATTCAAAGATACTACACAAGTCCCTGACTTCTCAGCTACTGCATTGAAAACAATTAATATCTTTTAATGACTAAGGATGATCATCATCAATATAAATTATTATGCTAGCTCAGAGTGTTTTTCAAATGCTAATTTTGCCCTAGGCAGAGCATCATAGGCTGTTGTCTCCTTTGAATATTTTACTCAGGAGACAATTCAGTCACCTGTCTGAACCCTCGATTCACTTTTCGCTGTGCATGGCATATAATTCCTATTTGGCAACTCCCAGTCTTTCACATGTTAGTACCAGCTCTTGGTAGTTAGAAAACAAATAACTGCCCTATTTAGAATTATTGACCAAACAAAGGTCATTTGGAATCATGTGCCTAAAGAACATGAATCCTACTGCAGGGATTTTGTGACATTGGTTTTGTTTCCTCACATAAAATTTTGGAGACCACTTCCTGATGCACAGCTGTACTCCCCACAGGTAATGTTGCCAAATAAAGAGTTCTGGATAGGTGACTCGTTAGTGACTTCTCATGTGAATTTCTCATTATTGGTTCTCATTATTTGAATTACTTCTCATTATTTGAATGAGTTCTCATTATTAGTGACTTCTCTCATCCTTTTACTTAATTTCAGTTTCATATTTGATAATTCTTCACACTTGAAATAGTGTTAACTTTAATAAGAACTGTTTATGATATTAAAAATATGTGAAAATCTATTATCATCTCCAAATCTCTTGCTTCCAGTTTAAGTGTGTTATGTAACGTTACATCCCCAAATCAGCAGAATGTATTATTCTGCGCAAGAGTTAATGAACTTGAATTAACCAACTGGCTTATAAAATATTATGTACTTATTTTTAACTCATTGTAGTCAGATAAATCACACCTTGAGATCTGGCAGGTCCTTAAACACTAAATTATCCCCAAACTTTTAACTTTCAAGTACCATAGTCAGGTAGTTTGGAAAAAGCCATGGACAATACTTTAGAGCTTCAAAGAAATTTGAAGCAGACCTAATAATCTATCTGCTACTATAGACTTTAATTCATTCTTCAATAAAATTATAATTTATAATGTTTGTGTAAAAAAAAAAAAGCTCCATTTTGACATCCATGAGCCTTACTTAGAAAAATAGTTTCATACCAGCTCTCCATAGCAAATATTTATTATTTTAAAAATGAATGGTAGTGGGATCATGCCTACGGTTCATCCTATAAGGGGATATGTGCATCTTTCTAAATGTAGAATATAAATGTCTTAATACAATAACTAAGAAAATGACATGAAGGCTATGTTAACCAATTGGATGAGAGTATTTCAAATTGTATATAGAAACAGCACACTGTACCCCATGAATATTTACATACCCCATGAATATTCTACATTATTATTAATGTACACAGCTGTGATTTAATAAAAATAAATAAATAAACAACTGAACTTTCAAAATAAATAAATAAATAAAAACGAATGACATATAAGCAATCCCTAAATAAAGAGAAATTAGATAAAACAGGCAAGAGCTCAGAAAGTACACTATCAATTCCATCTTGGAAAGAAAACCAAAGAATGTTTCTCCAGATGCTCTAAGCAAAAAAAGAAAATGCCCCACAGTATCATGAACTTGGGAAACACCTCATGTTATAACCCTTTTATATATTCATAATTCATCTTACAGTATTAAATATTAACAATCCCATAAAGAAATGTATGCCACTTTCTTTGACTCAAACTTTCCAAATTGAATGCACCGTGGAATCGTTTCCTTTCTGAATGGACTTCAATATCCAGTTGAGCCAACCTGGCACACACCTTGGTTAGTTACCACAGGATTACTCACAGATATTTACATCTCCCCTCTTTCAAGGCCCATGATGGATTTGTACTTCTTTACCGCTTCACACTTAAGCATCACCAGATCACCTATATTTGTCCACATAAGTATAGCAGTTGTTTTCTGTGTCACATCTGGGCTGAAGTTTTAAGGGCTGCTCTATGACTTCCCATGTTCCCCTTTCCCTACCTTGAGCGAACTGAAAGCATATGGAAGTGTAGCCCAGGTCAGCCCAGTCAGTGATTGACTGTGATATGCAGGACACCCTGGCAGATGCACAGGAGAAGAGCGAGCAAGAAATAAACTTTCTTGGACTACACCTTCAGAACTGGAGGTTATTTGTTCTAGTAGCATAACTTAGCTCATTCTGAATAGTACTGGACTGTGCAGGAAAAACTTCAAAGTACCAAAGGACTTAGAAGATTTCCAAAATGAGCCCACAGTACCAGAAGTAATTTTTACTGGGCTTTTTCTAACAGCTTCTTCTTCTTTTAAAACCTGAGACATTTTAATAAAGGAAAGTTGGATACATCAAAAGTGCTCACTTGGTGATATTATGATCAAGCCAGAGGGTTCTGTTCATGGCTGGGCTGAAAACTATAAAACCCTTGTGGGCATAAAAATACAACACAGCAGTCATCATACAGGCTATTAGCTCACCTCCTCTGATAGCTTTCTCTCTGCACTCCATTCCCACTAGACAGATTCCATATTGTCCTACACTCAAAGGATTAAAAGTTCATCATGTATAAGTCAGCCTATGGACTTGATGAAGAGGCCAATTTAATGTTGTAATCATTTTTCCTGAAAACTACCTCTCCTTGTTTGCTCTCTGGACATTGATAAAGAGACTATTTTATTGTTGTCATTGTTTGCGTTATTTTGGACTCCATTCCCAAATGGGGGTTCCAATTTATTTATTGAATAAACTAGAAGAAAATGGAATTCTTTAATCATTGACTGAAAAACAGAAAATTATGTGAGGATATAAAATAGCTCCTCTTTTCAGCAAGGAGTTGGGTTTCTAAATAAGGAAAACTTCACAACGTTAGCTTACACTTCTATTTGGTATTGACCTTTTTATAAAACCATAAGAAAAAAAATCAACATGAAATAATTTCTCCATTGTCAGAACCACATTTCTGTAGACTTTCCAAAGCACCTCAATTTTTAATCCCCGTATTTTTTGTTTGTTTGTTTTTGCCTCAGAAGCCTGGAAAAACTGAATCAGCAATATAGTTTAGGTCCAACTGAAGAGAATAAGGGCTTATTTTCAGTGAAAGTAGTGAAGTGCTCCTTGATTTGGTTGGCCCTTCTGCAGAAACATCAAATCTTCAATCTTCTAGCATATATTCCTTCCTTTATTTAAGAATCACTAAATATTGAGTATATGCTGGGAATACAAAGAAGGCAGTCAATCTCTCTTCTGTTTTTAGAACAAAATCTTGGACTGTATTTTCTAATATGGTAACCCCTAGCCACTTGTCACTATTTAAATTAATTAAAATCAAAGAAAATTAAAAATTCAATTCCTCAGCAGCACTAAACCTATTTCAAGTATTCAATGACCATATATGATGAGTGGTAACCATATTAGACAGTGACATATGAAGAAAGCATTTCCATCATTCCACGGAATTCTATTGAATAGTGCATTCAACATAGAACCCTCCCAACACCATAGAAAACTTTCATAGTAGTTTAGGCTCTAAATAATAAAATTAATAAATTTATAAATAGTAATATATAATAACAAATTACTGATGACAAAAGTGAAAGTGTGGACATCACTACAGATCTACTGACATTACAAAGATAATAATAAATTCTATGCCTGCCAGTTCGGTGACTCAGATGAAATAGTTCCTTTCTCTATGAACCAGCTCTACTGCTTTCTTCTCACAGGAAACAAAAGGTCCCTGGCTAGTTCTTTTGATTTTGTATGACCATAATATTTGGTCATTTACGTCTCTATGGATTAATCTACCCACAGATATATTAGACCTGTGATTAAAAAAAACACCACTATTTCCCATGGTTCTAGCCAGGAGAGATACGTTGGCTTGATGTATGCTGTACCAGATATCAGACATGATTCCCAGTCCTTGCTGGAGGGTGAAGAGAAAGTACCTTCATTATATTATCTTAAAATTAGAATGGCATCCAGGATGAAATACACCTGCATGTGCCTATGAACAGTATTTACCTCAGTGATATTGTCAGATATTGTCTTAGGTTAGATCTCTAGAGGAACACAGTGGGAGAGGGGCTTGTGTGCAAGTGATTCAGGGCAGCTGGGCTTCTGGGAGAAACCTGTGAATAAATGAGGTCAGCAAGGAGAGAAGGAGGCCAGAAAGGTGTAATTTCATGCAAAGTCTCAATCTCAGCTCAACTGTAGGGAGCTCTGATTTGTTCCAGTGTGGGGCAAGATTGCTGAGATTTCATAATCTCTGCCTGTCTGTCCTTAGTAAAGGCCATCTAGCAGGGATGCTGGCTATCTGTGCATGCAGGAACCACCATGCTGCCAGCAACCCAAGGGCAGTTCTCCAAAGAGATCACAGGTGCCAGCCTCTAGGACCCAAGCATACTGAAGACGGAGAATGAGACACAGAAGCAGAAGCTGAGAGGGACTGCTGGAATACTGACAGCACCTCCTTGAATATTGCTATATTATCTATGTAAAATGAACAAAAATATAATCAATCCCTGAAACCTATTATGAAAAGGTAGGTCTTTTTTTTTTTTCTGTTAAGTTCAAAGTCTCAATGCCACCATGTATTTCTTTTTCTAAAATGCATACATATGTTTGTAGAGTATCTATATATACAAGCATATAAAGATAGATATTTATTACAATCATAAGATATATTTGTTTAAAAATATATTTCTATAAGTAAAATATTACTCTTGCTCACAGTCATTATATTTCATCCCTTCAAAATTTTTCCCTGGGGAAATTTGATTAACTCTAATCAACTCATTCAAAGCCTTGATAACTCTACCAGAACATGTTGAAACTTTTATTTTATATACCTTCTGATATATAAATAATAAACAGATAAGATCAGGTTATTCATTTGTCAGGCAAGGAACAGTCAGGGCGTGTCTGCATCTGTCCCATCTTTGCTATCTTTGGCATGTAGTTAAATGCTTTCTCTCCTCCACAAAAATTAAATTAAACAAAAAGTTTGGGCAGAGTTGTATCAAATGTTTACACGTTGGAAAATCAACAAATTGGAGAAGTCCTCACTTCTTAATGACTTTATTCCCATATTTTACCCTTTTGATTTTGCTGACATTGGAGCTCAGGATTAGAGAATAGATCAAGTGAATTTAAGGGCAACAGATCATTTATGGCACTGCTTAGCATAGTTATTTATTTCTCATTTAAAATTTCAGATCCTTGTGTTCCCTTCAGCAGCACATTACACTAAAATTTCAGATCCTTGAGGTACGTAAATAAATAAAATCCAAATCCATGTGAAAATCGCACATTTACTTGGGGGGTAGACATATGGGTTAAATAAAAAGAAAATATTATTTTTTGTGGGGTAGAAATTACATGAACCCAGTTTGACCATACATACACTGATCAAATCTCTATTGGTAGTTACATCTATTTGATTAAAAGATAAAATATGCAAATGGTTATTAAATTCACTTTGTTAGACTAAACATAAACCCTGTGAGTAAAACATAATAGAAGGGAGTCTTCCTTTGTTAAGAAGGTTGTGAACATCTTACCTATCTCCTCCCCGTCTAATACTAGTCTCTAGATTTAAAATGTAAGCAAAAGCTGATACCGTTTCACATTTTAGTATTCACATCTCCCCCATATGGTTGCAAAGTATGTGTATTGTATGATGGTGCCAGGCTGCAAGGGAAAGTGGGGGCTGATATCTACCCACGCCCAGAAGCCAAGCTGTAGCCTACAGGGCTGCACCTACACAGAGGGTTGCCTTTTCTTAATTAACAAATAGCACCACAGAAGCTAACGGTTGCTCTGTTTCATCTTAACATTAACATGCTTGACCAGATACTATTCTCTATGTATCTGAAAGTTTAGCTTTCAGCCTAGATAGAAACATACTCAACAACCTGGAAATCCAGTGAGGAACGATTAGTTATGTAATTTCAAAATATTCCAAACTTGGCTTCAAAATACCAAGGAAAAATTGTGTAGCTTCACTCACACACACACACGTACACTTTCACACACACAGATATGTTTGCGAATAGATGAAGATATACTTAGCTAGAAAACTGATTCAGATACAGGGGAAAAAAATGTTCTTATATGGGTCAGGTAACTGATCTTAATAAGCATATTCCAAGATAAGACATTTTGTCATATAAAATGGAAATACCCCCAGTATTCCCAGGGCAAAGTGGGGCTTTTTAGACCTGTGAGGTTCTTGGAGACACTCTGCAACAACCCTAAGGTTCAGTGTTGGGTTTTGTGACCTAAACAAAATTATCCTTTAGGTCCCCAAAGTAAGCTAACTCTTTTACTAGGTATTTATGGCAAGTGTTTCGTATTCATTAAATCTAAATATCACAATGCATTTTTTGTAAACAGACATAAATAATCTAATCTTAAAATATTCAAACTATCTTTCTCCATGCCCAGGGAGCTTGTACAGCTTTTATTGTTTAAAAATGTGGATAAGACAAGCCTGTCAAGCAGTATACACTTTCATTTTCCATTTTCTAATTTCTTCCAACTCCTTCATTCACTACGTTCTGTTCCAAACTGAAAAATATAACACTTAGTAAAAATACTCCTCCCACTTTTTTTTTTCCCTTTGGTCTAAAACGTGGTGGGGGTTTTCCTGGTAGAGAAAAATGTAACAGTGATATTCTATTGTTACTCTATCTGCAAATGAAGGGTTCCCAAAGGTTTAACTCTCTCTTTTTAACCAGTATCCTTGCCCTTATTCCAATCCCAAAGACAATCAGTCATGCAATCATTTTTGGGGGGTGAGTCTCACTTTGTTGCCCTTGGTAGGATGCTGTGGTGTCACAGCTCACAGCAACCTCTAACTCCTGGGCTTAAGCAATTCTCTTATCTCAACCTCCCCAGTAGCTGGCACTACAGGCACCCGCCACAATTCCCAGCTATTTTTTATTTTGCAGTTTGGCCAGGGCTGGGTTTGAACCCACCACCCTTAGTATATGGGGCCAGCGCCCTGCCCACTGAGCCACAGGTGCTGCCCAGTCATGCAATCTTTTGATTTGTCTCTCTCCCTGTACTCTGCTTAAGCAGAAAAATACACACATGCCCATACAGCGGGGCTAGAGAAGAAATCTACTCTGTTTGATACACTTATCCCATATAAAACTGTTAGTTATTAGAGGCCGATTAAGTAAAGAATATGATGATACTATGAAGAGATAATCTGGAAGCACGTGGAAATTCTGAAAAGGAAGTATTACAGGAAAGAAAAGTAACAATAAATTAGTATTATGTACTGTGTGCCTTACACTGGGCTATCTCCCATAGTACATAAGTAAATAATACGGTCACAAACCTGGACAGGGTGCAATATGCCCTGCAGTTAGGGAAATAATGCATACCACCTAAAATTATTAGAGAATATTTTAGTACTACTAAAAGTCAAAACAGAATTCAGATATTCAGTGGTTTGCAGTGTCTTGGACAATTTTTTCTTTTTGCAGTTTTGGCCGGGGCTGGGTTTGAACCCACCACCTCTGGCCTATGGGGCAGGTACCCTACTGCTTTGAGCCACAGGTGCCACCTGTTTCAGACAATTTTTGTGAATGTGAAGGGGTTTGAACTAAGTGTTCAAATGAATAAGATTTAGCCAGGTAGAAGACTGGAGAAAGTATTTGGGGCAAAGAGCATGGCACAGGTCAAGTCTAAGGAAGGGAAGCTGAGGAAAACACAGGGGCAAGAGAGAGGGGTAGAGGGAGAGACCAAAGAAACAGAAACAGAAAACATTCTAGAAGATAAGGTGGCACTCTTCGGATGGAAGGACCCTGAGCTCCGGGACTGCCAGTTTATTTATCTTACAATTAGAGTGTCTTCATTTTAGGCTAAAGTTTACATACTGTTCTCAATTGTTCTTTGATGGAATGGTTCACCTGCAGGACAGTCTACTATTGAGAGGGAAATAGAGTAAAAAAAAAAAATCTCAGTAAGTCAGTCCTGCTTTCAAAACAATTTTCTGAAAATGCAGAACCTATTTTGAAGATGCAGACATGAAGCAGTCATTATTATTCTCTTGTCATTCAAAGGACAATGCCATCCTGGGTGAGAACAGAAGTACACGCGTCCAGCATACTGACTGTGGAGGTCATGAGCACCACTAGTTCCCGAACAATTAGAAGCCCCAGCTTGAGCTACATTGTATCTGCAAAGTAGGAGTCAAGTCATGAAATCATGTAGAGTAAGCTGGGTGTCTTTCATCCCCAGGGGAGATCAGAAGTAGACTCAAGTTCATAGTTCTAAAGATCAACTTCAATGTTCCTACACGTGTTAAAAGTAGAGCCCCACCCCTTGCCCTCTGAAAATAGAAATTCGATTTCTGTTTCAATAACAGTCCCCATGCTCCCTCCAAAAGATGCAACAAAGATGTTTTCCCCACTGTGTCTACATTTCTGGAGTTGATCCAGGGACAAGGTGACATTTGCTCTGTATTAGTCACCAGGTTATTGACAATGTATTCTCCATCTTGTGTGGCTTGAATAAAGGCATGGCATGTGAAAGATGGATGCTAATGATAACGATGGAGGCACCTGTCATTTGCTCTCTAGTCCTCTGACATTTATGCTTCCACTTTGATTATTTTGGCTCAGACTCGGAGCAGGATTTTCTTTGTGGCACCCTGCTTGGCAGGTGAATTTCATCTGACCTGGTAATAGTGACACTATGTTCTGGAAAAAACCTTTGCAGGGAGTTGAATCAAAGGAAGAGATAAATGCAATTCTCTGCAAAACCTGCCTCTGGTGGAGCCAGGGCTGCTCCCCGTAGGGAACTGTGAGTGGAAGGAATCCCAGGCAGACGAGCGCTGTGTGGCATCTTGTTATGCATGGCACCTGCTGGTGTGCACAGAATGTGTCATCCAAGATTTGACACAACTTCGTCCCAATGACAGGTTCTATGTGACACCTGACAAACTCATGGTCCTATTACAATAAACAGCACTCACCTTTGCTGTTTTTATAATTTCAGACCTGTGTCGCTTAATGACAAGGATACCTTCTTATTGTTACTTGTCAATTTCCTTGTTGTGTGAACACTGCAGCACATACACAAATCTAGATGGTGTAGCCTATTATACACCTAGGTGGTATGGAGTAGCTTACTGCAGCTAGTCTAAAAACCTGTACAGTGTGTTACCACACTGAATACTGCAGGCAAACTGGAATACTGCTATAAGTATTTATATATCTAAACATATCTAAACATAGGAAAGTTACAGTAAAAATACAGTATCATCATCCCGCAATTGTACACGTGGTTGTTGTTGACAAGACATCATTATGTGGTACATGACTGTATTTAAATTTCAAAGATGTCTTTCTCTCCTTAGAAGGGCTATAATTTTTTAAATGTGTTGGTTTCATAGTGGTTTTGAGAAATGGTGCCTGAGTGGTGAGCAAATGGAATTAAAGAGAGACGTAAAAGACATTGCTTCGGGAACTCAACGCTCAGGGTCTAAGAACTCTCACTGGGGATGTGCATAACAGAAGGGTATGAATGTGCTAAGGGTGGCAAAGAAGAAATAAAGAAATTCATCAGGCCAGGTTCTTGCCTCTGGTTGGGTTTGGCGCTGACTGGGTGCTGGGAACCTGGAGAGGAGCAAGGCCAGGGTGTTCCCTTCCCGACTCCTCCCTGTGTTGGGGCGTGCCTCTGGCATGTCGCATCCCTCCATGTAATCCCCAACCTGGCAGCCCCTCATCACTTATGCAGTCTTTTCTGTTTGTTTTGTTGTTTTGTTTTGTTTTATGCAGTCTTTTTGGCCCTCTTTGGGCTCTGGTGGGTCTGCAGGTGCCATGCATAACAAGATGCTGCACAGCGCTCATCTGCCTGGGATTCCTTCCACTCACAGTTCCCTACGGGGAGCAGCCCTGGCTCCAGCAGGTGGGTATATTCCTCATTTCATCCTGCAAATCTTGGGTTGGTAGAAACTTTCCACTGCTGCTATCTCCTTAGCACCTGATCATCATTTGTTTGCTCAAAACTCTGAAAGTGGTCCTCTCACTGATGTCTCTTTATTTGACCCTCTTGGGCAAATTCTATACCCTGCGAGATGTTTGCCTGATAAGCCATCAGAGAGTGCTAGAGCTTATAGATGTTTTCAGGAATGGAGTGCAATAACTTCATTTACCTATTGTTAAATAGATTTAAGGGATACAATTTTTTTGTTACATGGACAGATTGTCTAGTGGGGATGTCTAGGTTGTTAGTATACCCATCACATGAAGAGCGTATATTGTATTCAATAAATAACTTTTCACCCCACTACTCCCTTCTAACCTCCTCCTTCTGAATCTCCAGTGTGCACTAAGTCACTCTGTATGACCGTGCAGACCACTGCTTTGTTTCCACTTATAAGTGAGAACACACAGTATTCTTTGTTCCTGGGTTATTTCACTTAGATTAATGGCCTCCAGTTCCATCCAAGTCTCTGCAAAACACAAGATTTCACTCTTTTTGAGAAGTAGTATTCTAAAATATGTATATGTACATACGTATACATACGTATGTATGTGTGCATATGTATGTATATATGGAGCCAAACTAACTGCCCACCAACCAATGGCTGATAAAGAAAATGTGAGATATATATAATATTGCATTTGTAAATTGTGCTGTGATTAACATACATGCAGATTCTTTTTTGTAAAATGACTTCTTTTCCTTTGGGTAGATTCCAGTAGTGAGATTGCTGAATCTAAAGGTAAGTCGACCTTTCTTTTCTTTCTTTCCTTTTTTTTTTTCTGAGACAGAGTCTCAAACTGTCACCCTAGGTAGGGTGCTATAGGTCATAGCTCACAGCAACTTAAAACTCTTGGGTTCAAGTGATCCTCTTGCCTCATTTTTTCTATTTTTAGTAGAGATGGACTGGTCTCAAACTTGTGAGTTCAGGCAATCCACCCGCCTTGGCCACCCAGAGTGCTAGGGTTACAGGTGTGAACCACCGTGCCCAGCCCTACTTTTCGTTTTTTAGGAAATCTCCATACTATTTCCTATAAGACTGTACCAATTTATATCTCCACTGACAATGTGTGTTTCCTTTTCACTGAATCTGCACCAGCATAGACTGTTTTTTGGCTTTTTAGTAATGACCATTCAGACAGGAGTAATGCACTTTCTCACTACTGTTTTAATTTGCATTCCCATAATGATTAGTGATATGAACAATTTTTTCACAAAAAAATTCTTTTTTTTGAAAAATATCTGTTCATACCCTTTGCCCACTTTTTAATGGGGTTATTATATTTTCCTTCTGACTAGTTTGAATTCCTTGTAGATGATGTATATTAGGCCTTTGTCACATATATAGCTTGCAAATATTTTCTACCATTCTATAGGTTGTCTACTCTCATAGCTTTTGATGTACAGAAAGATCTTAGTTTAAGTCCTATTTATTTATTTTTGTTTTGTTTTTTATTATTTGTATTATGGGCTATAAATATTTGGGGTTAGATGGATTGCTTTTATGATGCTTGAGTCATGGCTATAAGTGTATCCATCACCCAGATGATCTTCATCATACCCATTAGGTAGGTTCTTACCTATTCTCTCCTCCCTTCTCCCCTCCACATTGATTTCCACTGAATTTTATTTCCCTCTGTGCACATGTGTGCTCATCAGTTAGTTCCAATTTAGTGGTGAGTACATGTGATGTTTGTTTTTCTATACTTTACAAACTTCACTTGTGAAGTAAGTAAAGTATATAAAGGATGGTCACCAATTCCACACAAATTATTGCAAAAGGCACTAAATCATCCTTCTTAACAGCTGAATAGTATTCCTTTATATACATATATCACATTTTGTTAATCTCTTCATGAATTGATGGGCATTTAGGTTGATTCCACATCTTTGCCCCTGTGAATTTTACTGCAGTAAACATTCAAGTGCAGGTGTCTTTCTTTTGGCCAATAGTGGGATTGATGGATCAATTGGTAGGTCAACTTTTCATTCTTTAAGAAATTTTCATACTGTCACCATAGAGGTTGTACTATTTTTCATTCCCACCAACAGTATATAAACACTCCTTTCTTTCTGCGTCCACACCAACATTCATGGTTTTACATTTTTAATAAAGGCCATTCTGATTGAGGGAAAGTAATATTTCATTGTGGCATTAATTTGCATTTCCCTGATGATTAGTGACACTGAGCATTGTTTTCGTATGTTTATTGACCATTTTCTATCTTCTTTTGAAAAATTCTGTCAAATCTTTTGCCCATTTTTTAATGGAGTTAGTTGTTTTCGTTGTATTTACTTTTGGGGTCTTAATCTTAAATTCTTTACATAGGCCAACATCAAGGATAGTTTTCCTAGGGTTTCTTCTAATATTTTTATGGTTTCAGGATTTACATTAAGTCTCTTACACTAAGCTTTTTAACCCATCCTGAGTTAATTTTTGTGCAGGGTAAGAGATAATGATCAAGTTTCATTTTTCTGCATGTAGCTCTCTAGTTTTCCCAACACCATTTATGGAATAAGGCATCATCTCCCAAGTGTATGCTGCTTTTGTCTGCTTTGTCAAAGATCAGTTGATTGTGGGTATTTGGCTGTATTTTTGGTTTTTCTATTTTTTTCCATGGAGGTCTGTATCGACTTTAATATTAGTACACTATTGTTTTGGCTACTGTTTCCTTGAGTATAATCTGAAGTTGGGTAATGTAATACCTTCAGATTTGTTGTTTCTGCTTAAGATTGCTTTGGCTTCTTGAGCTCTTCTTTGGTTCCGTAAGAATTTTAGGGTCATTTTTTCTAATTCTGTGAAAAATGACATTGGTATTTGATGGAAATTGCATTGACTCTTTAGATTATAATATTCTAACAATATTGATTCTTCCAATCTGTGAGCATGGGACACTATTTCATTCTCTGTGTCATCTCTAGCTTCTTTTGTTAATGTTTTATAATTTTCCCTGTAGAGTTTTTTCACTTCCTTGGTTAAGTATATTCCAGAGTGTTTTATTTTTTTGTAGCTATAGTGAATATTTTGAGTTCTTGATTTAATTCTCAGTTTGATTGTTATCAGTACATAGAATATCTTCAATTTAAATCAAGGGAACTGAGAGTCTGTTACTGGTGCAAGGTCTCACAACCAGCAACTGAATGAGCTGAGATAGACTAAACTTCAGGTCTTTTGACCTTCAGCCTGGTTCTCAGTTCCTTCCACAATACCAGATCATTTCTAATGATATATGCTTATAAAAGGCAAAGTAAACTTTGCAGGGAGAATGGGGACAAAAGACCCCATTCTTGGCAAGGGAAAGCACCCCCAGAAGAAGGAAAATTAAAAAGTAAGCTGAATGAATCAGAAAAAAGTCAGCTAGTTTACATTTAAGCTAGCCATTGCTAGCAAGCTTCCTGACTTTTCTGAAATTATAGTCTATTGGGGATACAGCTTACAAATACCCCTGCTGGGTCTATGAGAACTCTGATGAAAAATGGTCATAGAAGAGGCTATGACATGACCTAGAAAGATACTGGGTTGTGTCCTGCCTAGTAACAGGCAAAGCAGATACCCGTTGTGGAGATGTGCATTTATCTGGGGCAGAGATCAAGGGAGTAGCTCAAGCCCTGAGATATGGGCAGAAGAGCTTATATTCCTTATCACAGAAGAAGATCTTCTGTGGTGGTAAGGGGAGGAAAATTCCTCTCTCCCACCAATTCCTCAGAGGAGATTAATGCTCATGGTGTTTTATTCCACAGGGAGCTAGTGGAGTTTAACACCTCCCTAGAAATCTGTGTGAGAGATCTCAAGTAGGAGGCTTTCCCAATGCAAGGCTCAGATTTCAGATTTCTCAAGGTTGCCCTTAAAGTTAATTATAACAATAGGAGCTAATATTCTCCCTCAAAAACTTCTGACATCTTTGTTCCATCCCTCATCTTACCCTCTGGGCAAATAGACTTCAATAAAAGCAGAGTGGAACAAACAGTGGATGCCATTGTTGGAATCCCACAAATGGCCAATGGACCCCTGAGCTCCCACTTTTAATTCTACTCTGTCTCATGTCTCTTTCCTTACTGAGTTTCTAACTCTATATTTCTTCAGTCAGTTGCTGCCAGTTTCCACAGGTCTTAGTGGACCGGACCCCAACATTTGGCACTCAAGTGGAAAGGGATAAACTTAAAATATGTAAATCTGAGTGCAATGCCAATTTCACATGTAAATTAATTTTGTGTTTACTTGTAAGTACAGTGTAGGACTTTGATGTACATAGTAAGTCAAATGCCAGTCAGGACATAGTACAGAGAGTTTTTTTTTTATTATTGTGTAATTTTTGCTCTGCTTATATTACATTTCACCATTCTTATTTCTCTACTTCAAATATAACACTTTTTAAAAATGGCTTAAATACTTAAATTATCACATATTCTAATTTAGTAATATGTGTTGTAAAATTTTTTCAAATTTAGTAATGTTCCATTTGAACAGAAATTAAAGAGGAGAGGAAGTATTTTGCTTCAAGCATTCTCAAAAGTGACTACAATAAATCTGAAGGCCTGAGTTCTAGCCCTGACCCCATCACTGACTCAGTAGCTCTCATCTCCGGTTATGAGTTTATATGATCTAAACAAAGGTAGGGCACAAATAAATTCTTTTTTTTGCAATTTTTGGCCAGAGCTGGATTTGAACCCACCACTTTCAGCATATGGGGCTGGTGCCCTACTCCTTTGAGCCACAGGCACTGCCCTCACAAACAAATTCTTACATTCCCCCTCTATCTCTGTTATTCAATAAGTCTATGAAGAATAAAATTGATTCAAGAGCTCCTGGTCAAGTTCTGTTGTTAATAAAATACAGGAAAGAATTCCAAATAAAATTTTGTCTTCTTTTTAATATTTTTATCTAATTTATTTTAAACACAAAAAAAGTATAACAACTACTAATATTTCCTCACCAATGCTGGAGTTCATGGCTCATGTAATGTCAAAAAATGGAGTTCCAGTGTCTCTTATCTATTCTATATAAATGTAAAATAATTATTCTTAATGCTTTTTAGGTTAATGGCTACTTTTAAGATTGTCTAAGGATTGTCTACCAAATAAGAGGTCCACAAACTAAGTAATCCATGTACTCACTATTAAACATTCCTTTTTTAGCATATAAATAACTATGCATTTTATAATCAGATTTCCATTTCCTATCTTGCCTTGCTGGTCTTTTCCTATAACTGTGAAATATTTTACAAGGACTTAAGGTGAAAATAAGGGTTAAATCCCCATTTTATTAGTTGTGACTGGAGTGTGCTTAACTAAGCTACTCAATCCCTTCTGTCTCACAGAATGAACATTTTTTTTTTTAATTTTATTGAATGGTAACTATGTACATCAATGCACTTCTGGGGTACAGTGTGGGGTTTTCGCATGCAATCCGAAATACTTCCATCAAACTGATCAACACAGCCTTCATGTCATTTTCTCAGTTATAGTTTTAAAACGTTCTGATTCTACTCTTAGAGAGTTTCACTTGTACCACTGTTGGTGGGTCTGCAAACTACTGCAACCTCCATGGAAAATTTTTTGGAGATACTGCAAAGAACTTAGACCTATTGTTTGATCCTGCATTCCCACTGCTGAGTGTACACCCCAAGGAAGAAACTTTGTTTTATTTTTAAAAAAGATACCTACACTTGAATTTTTATAGCAGCACAAGTCACAATCACAAAGACATAGAAATAACCCAAGTGCCCACCATACATGAATGGATTAATAAAATGTGATGTATGCATACTATGGAGTACTACTCAGCCATAAAAAATGAGGAGCTAGAATCTTTTTGGACAACCTGTAGGGAACTGGAAAGTATTCTTCTAACTAAAACATCACAAGAATGAAGAAACATGGAATATGGGCTAATCTAACTGGTGTTAGGTGATATCTTAAAGTAGTTTTAATTTGCATTTCTCTGATGATTAAGGATGATGAGCATTTTTTCATGTATCTGTAGGCCATGCACCTGTCATTTTCAGAGAAGTTTCTCTTCAAGTCCCTTGCCCACCCTGTGATGGTATCACTTGTTCTCTTTTTGCTAATACGTTTGAGTTCTCTGTGGATTCTGGTTATTAAACCTTTGTCAGAGACATAACCCGCAAATATCTTCTCCCATTCTGAGGGCTGTCTGCTTGCCTTACTTACTGTGTTCTTCGCTGTGCAGAAGCACTGTAACCCAATTTTAGCCCAAGAATATGGGGGGAGGGGGGAGGATGGATGGAGGGAGGGTGACTGGTGGGATCACGCCTATGATTTATCCTATAAGGGTACCTGTGAATCTTTGTAAATATAAAATATAAATGTCTTAACACAACAACTAAGAAAATGACATGAAGGCTATGCTAACCAATTGGATGAAAGTCAACAACACACTGTACCCCATGAGAGTATTAATGTACACAGCAACAATTTATTTAAAAAAAAGAAAAATTACTTAAAAATCTATTAAATTCATTTTATATCCTGTCCAAAAAAAAAAAAAAAAGAATGAAGAAACAAACACATTTAGTCAATACCAAACGGGAACTAATAAATCAATGTATTGTAGTAAATCTCAATGAAAATCAAGGTGGGGGGCAGGGCATAGAAGTGATGGACAAATTCACACCTATCTGGTACCATGCATACTATCTGTGTGAAAGGAACACTTACATGTGTAACTTTGACTCAGTCTGTTTAGAGTATGTAAATGAAACATCTATACCCCATAACATTCTGCAATTTAAAAGAAGAACAGATGTTAGGGTGGCGCCTGTGGCTCAAAGGAGTAGGGTGCTGGCTCCATATGCCAGAGGTGACGGGTTCAAACCCAGCCCCAGCCAAAAACTGCAAAAAAAAAGAACAGACATTAAAAAAAGAAATTTCCACCCTCATGAGTTTTTGGACTTGAGTGGAGTTAGGAATGTCATGAATGCCATAATTTTACAAAATCGTGCTTCATGAAATAAAGGCAGACCAATATCATAGGAAATATCTCCAGGCAAGTGCCACTTCCTTTGATTTGTGACTGCTTTGCTAAGTGTTTCTAATTTTTTTTATTAAGTCATATATACATAGATCATGTATACATTTATGCCTTTGTGGGATTCAGTGTATTAATCATTTGTCCAAATTGGAGTACTTACATACTACTAATTAACATAGCTTTCACCTCATTTACTTAATCACAGTGTTAAGACATTTGTGTTCTATACTTGATAGATTTGATTATACCCTTGCAATATGCTCCATAGTGTGTGGTCCCACGATTAATCCTCCCTATATCAAACCACCCCCCTCCCTCCCCATCCTCCACCCCTTCACTCCTTCATCCTGGGTGATAGTTGTGATTCATCTTTCATATGAAAGTGTGAGTGATTAGAAATTGGTTTCAGAGTAGTACTGAGTACATTGGATATTTTTTTTCCATTCCTGAGATACTTCACTAAGAAGAATATTTTCCACCTCCATCTATGTAAACATAAAAGAGGTAAAGTCTCCATCTTTCTTTAATGCTGCATAGTACTCCATGGTATATATATACACCATAATTTATTAATCCATTCATGGGTCCATGGGCACTTGGGCTTCTTCCATGACTTGGCAATTATGAATTGAGCTGCAATGAACAATCTAGTGCAAATATCTGTGTTGCCAAGTGATTTTTCATCTTTTGGATATACACCTAGTAGACGAATTGCAGGATAAAATGGCAGATCTACATTTAGATCCCTGAGTGTTCTCCAGACTTCTTTCCAAAAAGAATGTACTAGTTTGCATTACCATCAGCAGTGCAGAATTGTTCCCTTCTCTCCACATCCATGCCAACATCTGTAGTTTTGGGATTTTGTGATGTGGGCTACTCTTAACAGGAGTTAGGTAATACCTCAAAGTGGTTTTAGTTTGCATTTCTCTGATGATTAAGGATGATGAGCATTTTTTCATGTGTCTGTAGGCCATGCGCCTGTCTTCTTCAGAGAAGCTTCTGTTCATATTTCTTGCCCACAATAAAATGGAATCACTTGTTCTTTTCTTATTAATAAGTTTGAGTTCTCTGTGGATTCTGGTTATTAGACCTTTATCAGAAATATAACCTGCAAAACTCCTCTCCCATTCTGAGGGCTGTCTACTTGCTTTACATTACAGTCTGAGTCTCTGGGACTTTGGTGTGGTGGGGTTAGGTGGCTCTTTCTTGTATTCATTGATCTTTGTCCAATCCTAGTGGATCAGTGACTCTGGGTTAAAGTCTCAGCAGTAGAGAAATACAAGCAACTAAGACACCCCACCCCCCCATGGGGAACAACTGGAAGAGGAAAATCAACCCTTCACATTGCCACACAACCAGGGTACCACCCCATCAGGTCCTTGCGTCATTCGTCCAGGTTAGGAATTCCAAACCAATTGACCCCATCAGTACCAATTCTCAAGTGGGAGAGTTCAAAAGGTCTCCAACAACTAGATAGCAGAGGACTACTGGCTGTTCAAATGTAGCTCACTCCAGTGTTCTGTAGAGTCAGAAGGGCTGGCCCAGTAGCAGAGTTGGATCAGGGGGCTGGTATCACTTTCCCTACCTTGCACCTCCTACGCACCCAGTCACTGGTAACCCCATGGGGCTGTGGTCCTGCTCCCTTCAATAAGTAGATGTGGCATGGCTTTGTATCTGCCAGAGTCAAAGGGAAGTCAGTGCCCCCTCAGCCCAGCCACCAACCTATGCCACCAGCCACCTGGGGGAGCTAAGGCCTGCATGCCTCGGGTACTCAATGGCAACTGGGGAGTGTTCCACTTGAGCTCAGGCTGGACCTAAGGTTAACAAGTAGGCAAATGATTTTCTCCCTCAGCCACCTGCCTTTGCCCCAGCCACTCTGCAGCACTGGTATCCCTATAGGGCAAGGTCTGTCTTCCTCTGGCAGTCCTCAGAGTTCAGGAGATGTCTCTCCAAGATTAGACCCTGATGGTATTGCTTTATTATTGCTCAATCTTAGTGGGAGATGTCCCTGCACAGTTTCCCAGCAGCCCCCATGGCCAGGGAGGTGGCTGTAGTGGTGGCTCTAGGAGCACAAGGCGAATGGCATGAGGCTCTGGCAGGGTGGTGCTTGGGGCACTAGGTTCACACAGGAAGTGTTTCTAATTTCAAGGCCTAAGGGTTTAGGAGACCTTTGCTGTGTGTGTGTGTCTTTACACTATTTTCCCTTGTGCTCACATGTCTGCTGTCATCTTGGAAAATGAAACCTGTTCGTCATTTGCCTAGGAACAGTCCTCCCCATTGCCAAGTTTGACTTGGTGAATTTTGAGATACTGCTGTGTGATTGATACTACATTTCTCTGGCCTTTTTGTTCAGGTTTTTCATTCTCAAACAAGAAAAATTATATAAGAAAAATAAATATATGTTATGGTAGGCTTTTTCAACAAATACGTATTCTGTATACATCCTAGTCTGTTGCATTCTTTTAGGTATATTCTTCCCTTTGTACATATCTGCACATGTTAAATACATCCATTTTGTAAGATATATTCATTTTGTCAAAAATTGTGAATTTATCTCCTAGTTTTATCTGAATAGATATGGTGTTCTGGTCCTCTCCAATTTTCATAAGTTATAAATTATCTGATTACAAATTGGTATGTACATGTTGACTGCAAAGAACTAGACAATAGAGAAAAATACCAAAGGGAAAAGTTTTTTTTAATCATCTTTAATTCCTCCACTCTGAGGAAGCCATTGTTTTTATTTGGGGGAATTTTCTTCCAGTCATTTTTGAAAAATAAGTACACAGTAGTTTATACAAAAATGGTGTTTTAAATAACAGACTTTGCATTCTGTTTTTCAAAGCATAATAATATATGACAAACTCTGTTGCATTTTGTTAAACAGCCATTTACACCCAGATTTTATAGCTATGTTAGCATAAATTCTTCAAATTTTTGGACATTTGTTTTCATAAGTTAAATTTTTTTCTATTTTTTAAGAATTATCTACTTATATTTTGCCATTTTTCTCATTGATAATTGTCAATTTCTTATTCTTTTCTATAGATTTTTTAATATATTAAGGACGCTAACATTTTACCTTCCACATGTTATTCCAATATTTTTCTATTTTATTATTTGCCTTTTGACTTTGTGTTTGCTTTTGATTTATAGAAGTCTTGTGTTTTTAATTAGTAAAATGTTATACTTTGTATTCTTTGTTTTCCTTGTTGTTATGCTTAGAAAGACAGAATCATCCCTAGATCAGATACATTTTCATTGCATTAACTAAATAACCTTATGCTGAACAATAGCTGGGTCAAAGATGAGATTAAGAAGGAAATCAAATTTTTGGAACAAAATGATAATAAAGACACAAATTATCAAAATCTGTGGGATACTACAAATGCAGTCTTAAGAGGGAAACTTATAACATTGGAAGCCTACATCAAGAAAACAGAAAGAGAGGAAGACAGCAACTTAATGGATCATCTCAAGCAACTGGAAAAGGAAGAATATTTAATACCCAAAACCAGCAGAGAAAAAAAATAACCAAAATTAGGGCAGAATTAAATGAAATTAAAAACAAAAAGAATCATTCAGACAATCAATGAAACAGAAAGTTGTTTTTTTTTGACAAGATTAATAAAATTGATAAACCTTTAGCTAACCTAATCAGAAACAGAAAAGTAAAATCTTTAGTAATGTAAATTAGAAATGATAAAGGAGAAATAAGAACAAACACCTCAGAAATTCAAAAAATCCTCAGTGATTACTCCAAAGAACTCTATTCTCAGAAATATGAAATCTGAAGGAAATGGACAAATCCCCAGATGCACACTGCCTTCCTAGACTCAGCCAGAAAGAATTAAAAATTTTGAATAGACCTATATCAAGGACTGAAATAGCATCAATTATATTAAATCTCCCTAAAAAAGAAAAATCCATGACCAGATGGCTTTAGGTCAGAATTCTACCAAACTTACAAAGGAACTATTACCTATATTACATAAACTTTTCCAAAATATAGAAAAAGAAGTAATATTTCTGAACATATTCTATGAAGCAAATATTACCCTGATCCCCAAACCAGGAAAAGACCCAACAAAGAAAGAAAACTATAGACCAATTTCATTAATGAATATAAATGCAAAACTATTCAATAAGATCCTAGCAAACAGAATTCAACAACACATTAAAAAAAATTATATACCATAACCAAGTTGGTTTTATTCCAGGGTTACAGGGTTGATTCAACTTACACAAATCTATTAATATAATAATCACATAAATAAAACAAAAAACAAAGAGCATATGATACTCTGAATTGACACAGAAAAAGCTTTTGATAATATCCAACATACTTGCATGATCAGAACACTTAAGAAAATAGGCTTAGACCGGTCATTTCTTAAACTGATTAAGGCCATCTACAGCAAAACCACAGCCAGTATCATACTGAATGGAATAAAATTGAAAACATTTCCACTCAGATCAGGAATGAGACGAGGATGCCCACTGCTATTCAACCTACTAATGGTAGTCTTAGCCATCATAATCAGGCAACCAAAGGCGATCGGTGGTATCCAGAAGGAGTCAGAGATCAAACTCTCACTCTTCACAGATTATATGATCCTACGCATGGAAAATCCCAGGGACTCAACTACAAAACTCTTAGAAGTGATCAAGGAATACAGCAGCATCTCAGGATACAAAATCAATACTTACAAATCATTAGCTTTTATATATGCCAACAATAGTCAAGCTGAAAGTATACTCAAGGACTCTATTCCTTTTACAGTAGTGCCAAGGAAGATGAAATACCTAGGAATTTAACAAAGGATGTGAAAGATATCTATAAATAGAATTAAGAAACTCTGAGAAAAGAAAAAGCTGAAGATGTTTATAAATGGAAAAACATACCATGCTCATGGTGGGGAACAATCGATATTGTTAAAATATCCATACTATCTAAAGCAATAAAAAGACTTAATGCAATCCCTATTAAAGGAGCATTGTCATACTTTACGTATCTGGAAAATATAATACTTTGGTTTTTGTTCGTTTGTTTGTTTGGAGACAGCATGTCACTATGTCACTCTTGGTAGAATGCTGTGGCGTCACAGCTCACAGCTACCTCAAACTCTTGGGCTTAAGTGATTCTCTTGTTTCAGTGTCCCAAGTAGCTGGGACTACAGGACCCTGTCACAAAGCCCAGGTATTTTTTTGTTATTGCAGTTGTCAGTGTTATTTAGCTGACCCAGGTTGGGTTTCAGTGTGCCAGCCTTGGTGCACGTAGCCAGTGCCATAAACACTGTGCTATGGGCACTGAGTCTTGTACTTTGTTTTATATGGAATCAGAAAAAAACTCAAATAGCCAAGACATTACTCAGAAATAAAAAAAAATCAGGAGTATCACGTTACCAAACTTAAGGCTATACTATAAATTTATAGTGATCAGTGCAACATGGTACTGGCACAAACACAGACAGATAGATTTACGGAACAGATTAGAGAACCAAGAGATGAACCCAGCCACTTACCGTCATTTAATCTTTGTTAAGCCTATCAAAAACATTTATGGGAGAAAGACTCCCTGTTTAATAAATGGTGCTGAGTGAACTGGCTGGCAACCTGTAGAAGACTGAAAGTGGACCCATGCCTTTCACCATTTACAAAAATTGATTCTCACTGGATAAGAGATATAAACTTAAGATATGAAACTAAAAATACTGGAAGAGAGTGCAAGGAAAATGCTCGAATAAATCAGCCTAAGAAAATATTTTATGAGGAGAACTCCCTGGGCAATTGAACCAACACCAAAAATATATTACTGGGATCTGAGCAAACTAAAAAGCTCCTGCACAGCAAAAAGCACAGTAAGTAAGCAAACAGCCTCGAGAATGAGAGAAGATTTTTGCAGATTATGTTTCCAACAAAGGTCTGATAATCAGAGTCCATAGAGATCTCAAACTAATCCAGTAGGAAAAGAACAAATAACCCCATTTCTTTGTGGGAAAGATACTTGAACAGAAGCTTCTCTGAGGAAGACAGGTGCATGACCTACACACACAAGAAAAAATGCTCATCATCTTTAATCATCAGAGAAATGCAAATCACAACCATTTTGAAATATCATCTAACTCTAGTAAGATTAGCCAACATCACAAGATCCCAAAACTAAAGATGTTGGCGTGGATGCGGAGAGAAGGGAACACTTCTACACGGCTGGTGGGAATGCAAGCTGATAAGGCCCTTTTGGGAAGAAGTTTGGAGAACACTCAAGGAACTAAAAGTAGAACTACCATTCGATCCTGCAATTCCTCTACTAGCTATATACCCAAATGATCAAAAATCATTTTACAACAAAGACATTTGCACTGGAATGTTTATTGCAGCCCAGTTCATAATTGCCAAGAAATGGAAGCAGCCCAAGTGGCCCTTGACTCATGAATGGATTAACAAATTGTGGTATATGTACACCATGGAATACTATGCAGCCATTAAAAAGATGGATACTTTACATCTTTTATTTTTACCTGGATGGAGCTAGAACATATTCTTCTTAGTAAATTATCTCAAGATTGGAAGAAAAAGTATCCAATGTATTCAATACTACAATGAACCCAACATATAATCTCCCACATATTCATACAAATGCTAAAACATAACTATAGTCCAGAAAGAAAGGGGGAAAAGAAAGGAGAGGGAAGGAGATGGGGAAGGCCGGGAGGAGGAAGGGTATTTTCTGGGACCTCCCCTAAGGTGCATACTACAATGGTACATTTCAAAACTATTATGAATAGAATATAAATATCTTACCACAACAAACAAATGAGGTGATGGTTTTGTTAATCAGTTCAGTGTAAGCATTCCACATTGTTTATCAATTCAGCACCTTATACCCCATAAATGCATTAATGTACACAGTCATGATTTAATAAATAAATAAAAGTTTTGGATAAAACATAAAAAAAAAGTAAAATGTAAGATAAGTACCTCCCACCCCCCAAAAAAATAATGTTTAAAGGCTGATGACCACACTCTTCTGCCTTGAAAAGTTTCAGCTCAATGGTTTGCTCTCATCCTGATATTTTTCCTTTGCAGGTAAGACTTTTCTTGTATCTGGCTACTTGCAGAATTTTCTCTTTAATTTTGACTTTGGCAAATTTAGTTACATTGTGTGCAAAAGATAATTTGTTTGACTCGAGTTGTGCTGGTATTCTAAAACTATCTACTATGTGAACTTCTGTGTCTTTTGTAGTGCTTGGGAAATCCTCCATCACGATGCATTCAAGAACTTTACTACTTTTAGGACAGTCCTCTTCTTCAGAAATCCCTATAATTCGTGTGTTCAGTCTTTTGAAGTAATCTCATAACTCTCTCAGGGAATATTCTGTTTCTGTTTTTTTTTATATTTCTTTGAATGATTGGGATACTTCAAAAGTCTAAGCTTCAGTTTCCAAAATTCTTTCTCCTCCATGTTCTACTCTATTACTGAGGCTCTCTATTATGTTTTAAAGCTCCTCAAATGCTTTTTTCAATTCCTTCTTTCAATTCCTTAAGATCTGCTAAATCTTTCCTCGCTCATTTCCAAGGATTTCCTAAGTTGCCTGGTGACTTTGTCTTTAAATTCACTGATTTCCTGAGATAACATTTAGACTTTTTTTTTATTAAATCATATATCTGTACATTAATGCAGTCATGGGGTACAACGTGCTGGTTTTATATACAATTTGAAATATTTTCATCAAACTGGTTAACATACCCTTCATGGCATTTTCTTAGTTATTGTGTTAAGACATTTATATTCTACATTTAGTAAGTTTCACATGTACTCTTGTAACATGCACCATAGGTGTGGTCCCACCAATTACCCTTCCTCCCCCTCCTCCCCCTTCCCGTCCCCTCCCTTTCCCCATATTCTTGGGTTTTAACTGGGTTATAGCTTTAATATGAAAGCTATAAATGAGTTTCATAGTAGGGCTGAGTACATTGGATAATTTTTCTGCCATTCGTGAGGTACTTTCCTAAGAAGAATATGGTCCAACTCCATCCATGTAAACATGAAGGGGGTAAAGTCTCCATCTTTTGTTAAGGCTGCATAATATTCCATGGTGTACATATACCACAATTATTGATCCATTCATGTGTCGATAGGCACTTGGGCTTCTTCCATGACTTAGCAATTATGAATTGGGTTACAATAAACATTCTGGTATGGGGTAGGGGCAAGATGGCTGACAGGTGCCAGCCTCTGACAGAAGCTCCTGCCCAGAGGGAAAGATAATGTCCAGAAAATATCCAATAAAGTTGAAGATTGGGAACCCAGCCAAGAGAGGAGTGATATCTGCAGGATACCTCTGCTGAGGCAAGTTGAGATGCCAAGAAAGCATTTTACAGGTACATAATATGTCCCAAAGAAAAAATGTCCATCCCCTCCCCCAAGAAAGTTGCAGTTTTCTCTGTGTCTGCTCCTGTATGTTTTCTATGGGCGAGCAGTGAACTGAGGACCTATTACCTCACCTCATGTTTGAGAAGGGGGGTTTACTCCCCTAGAGGGACCCTGCTGAGATTCTAAACACTATCTCGCATGGGTGAAAACCCAAACAAACGTTTTCATTGCCATTTTGAATTTCCAGTCCACCCTTCCCCTGTTGCCTACAGAGATAGTGAGGCGGGGCACGAGAGCAGCGTCCCCCACCCCTGCAAGGCCAAGTACCCAGTCCCGGCACTGCAGCAGGAGATTTGCTAGAACTGTGTGTATTCTGTGGGCAGTGGTGGAGGAGTCCCCCATTCCAGGTACCCACGTGGGAGGTCCCAGAACTACTTGCTTAGAGCCGTGCATATCCCATGGGCAGTGGGTGGCGGTGGAGGAGTCCTCCACTCTGAGCAGGCCCAAAACTGCTTGCTAGAGCTGCAGACACCACGTGGGCAGTAGCGCAGGAGTCCACTGCTCTGGGAGGAACCAGAACTGCTTCATAGAGCCGTGCGTGTCCTGCAGGGGATGGTGGAGGACTCCCCCGCTCAGGGAAGGCCCAGAACTGCTTGCTAGAGCCAGGCACGCCCCACAGGCAGCAGCAGAGGAGTTCCCCGCTCCTGGTGGGCCCAGAACTGCTTACTAGAGCCACGTGTGCCTTGTGGGCGGCGGAAGAGTTCCCTGCTCCAGGCACCCATGCTAGGTGGGTCCAGAACTGCTTCCTAGAGCCACGCACACGCTGCAGGTGGCAGCAGAGGAATCCTCATCTGTGGGCTGGCTAAGAACTGCTTGCTAGAGCTACACGGCCGAAGAGTCCCCCACTCTGGGTGGGCCGAGAAGTGTTTGCTAGAACCATGCGCATCCTGTGGGCAGAGGCAGAGGAGTTCCCTGCTGCAGGCTCCCACACCAGTCCGGCCCAGACCAGCCAGAGCTGTATGCTCCCAACATCCTGGGCCAGCCACTTGAGAACTATGAGAGGACGGTCAGTTGAGAGGGAGCCATACTAGAACAGGGGTACCCCAAGGTGAAGAGCAGGAGCCACAGAAGTGGGAACAACAAGGCTCACACCCATAAGGCTCTTCCGGACAGACACGCTCTGCCTCTGTGAGTAACCAGAGGAAGCCAACATCTTCTCCAGTGGAGGCCACTGACTGAATGGTTCTGGAACACTCTCCACACAGTGGAAATACAGTATGGGGCAGAATCAGTGGAAAAACTCTGGTAATTTGAATAACCAGAGTAGATCAACTCCCCCAAGGAAGGATGGGGCAGATGCAATTGAAGATCCCATCCATAAACCAATGACTGAGATGTCAGAAATCAAGTTCAGAATGTGGATAGCAAATAAGATTAACAGAATGGAAGAAAGGAGGGAATTAGAATTTCAAGAAATTATTCAAAAGATGTCTCAAGAATTCAAGGATTTCAAAGATAAAACGAGCAAAGATTTTGAAACACTGAGGCAAGAGGTTGCAGCCCTCAAAGATCTGAAAAATACGGTAGAATCCCTCAGTAACAGAATTGAGCATGGAGAAGAAAGGATCTATGAAATTGAAGATAAAGCTTCTGAATGTGCCCAAACATGCAAGGATGAAGAGAAATGGAGAGCAAAAATGGATCACTCTCACAGAGAGCTATGGTATAATTCGAAGAAAACTAATATTCTCCTTATAGATATTCCTAAAGGCAATGAAGTGGCTTCACAAAGCACAGAGGCTCTACTTCATGAAAATATGAAAGAGAACTTTCCAGACATGCCAATAGATTCTGAAATTCAGATAGCAGATAGTTTCAGAACCCCAGCATGACTCAACCTGAACAAGACATCTCCCAAGCACATCATAATTAACTTCACTAAAGTTAATATGAAAGGGAAAATTCTTAAAGCAGCCAGATGTACGAAAACTGTAACCTACAAGGGGAAGAATATTAGAATGACTGCAGATCTCTCTGCTGATAGATGAGGGTGGTCATCGACTTTTAACCTCCTAAAACAAAATAACTTTCAACCCAGGATCCATTATCCAGCTAAACTGAGTTTCATTTATGATGGAGAAATTAAATACTTTAATGACATTCACATGTTGAAGAAATTTGCTATAACTAAACCAGCCCTCCAGGATATTCTCAGACCTATCCTCCATAAAGACCAGCACAATCCTCCACCACATAAGTAAATTCACACAGAAAATTTTGATCAAATTCCATCTTCCACAGTGGCAAAAGGATTAAAATGTCCACTGGACTTTTGAAATTTTTGGTACCCAAAATTATACCAGGTTTATCATTATTCTCAGTGAACATGAATGGCTTAAATTGCCCTATAGAGACCCAGGCTGGCTGACTGGATACAAAAACTCTGTTGCATTCAAGAATTGCATCTTACTTTAAAAGACATATATGGACTCAGGGTGAAGGGATGGTCATCTATAGTCCAGGCAAATGGAAAGCAGAAAAAATCAGGCATTGCAATTTTATTCACAGATACAATAGGCTTTAAACCAACAAAATTAAAGAAGGATAAAGATGGACACTTTGTATTTGTTAAGGGTAATACTCAACATGATGAGATTTCAATCATCAATATTTATGCACCCAACCAGAATGCACCTCAATTTATAAGAAATACCCTAATAGACGTGAGCAACTTGATTTCTCCCAGCGCAATCGTACTCGGAGATTTTAATACTCCTTTGGCAGTGTTGGATAGATCCTCCAACAAGAAGCTTAGCAAAGAAATTTTGGATTTAAACTTAACCATTCAGCATTTGTATTTAACAGACATCTACAGAACATTTCATCCTCAAAAAATGCTATTTTACTGAATCCAACAGCACATCAAAAAGATAAGTCATGG
>CAUYQV010040482.1:0-31251 GCA_963574575.1 Galagoides demidoff
CTTGCTCATGGCTGGGAAAAATTAATATTGTTAAAATGTCTATACTACCTAAAGCAATATATAATTTCAATGCAATCCCTATTAAAGTTCCATTGTCATATTTTAAAGATCTCGAAAAAATAATACTGCAGTTCATATGGAACCAGAAAAAACCTCGAATAGCCAAGACAATACTCAGAAACAAAAACAAAACAGGGGGGATCACATTACCAGACATCAGACTATAGTATAAATCGATAGTGATCAAAACAGCATGGTACTGGCACAAAAACAGAGAGATAGATGTATGGAACAGAATAGAGAACCAAGAGCTGAACCCGGCTACTTACCGCTATATCATTTTTAAAAAATTTTTTTTAATTTTATTTTTTTTATTAATTGATAGCTGTATACATTAATGCAAACATGGGGTACATGTGCTGTTTTCATATACAATTTGAAATACTTTCATCAAGCTGGCTAACATAAGTTTCATGTCATTTGCTTAGTCATTGTATCAAAACATTTATATTTTAGTTCTAGAAAAGTTCACTTGTACCCTTGTTAGACAGATATATAGGTGATCTTTCTGGTCACCCTCCCACCCCTCAACCGCCCTTCTCCCCTCCCCTCCTCCACCCCCTCCCCATATTCTTGGGCTAGAATTAAGTTATATCTTTCGTTTGAGAGCTATAGATTAGTTTCATAAAAGGGCTGTGTACATTGGATACTTTTTCTTCCATTCCTGAGATACTTTGCTAAGAAGAACATTTTCCAGTTCCATCTATGTAAACATGAAGGAGGTAAAGTCTCCGTTTTTCTTCAGGGCTGCATAGTATTCCATGGTATACATATACCACAGTTTATTGATCCATTCATGGATTGATGGACACTTGGGCTTCTTCCATGATCTGGCAATTATGAATTAGGCTGCAATAAACATTCTGATACAAACATCTATTCGCCTTATAGGAATCCCTGAAAGTGATGAAGCTGCCTCACAAAACACAGAGGCTCTTCTTCATGAAATTTTGAAAGCTATACTAACTTGTTAAAGTGATAAATATATTCTCTGTCAGTAAAGGTTGTAGATGATTTAAAGAATGAAAGACCGACAAGGTCAGCACCAGGCTAAACATTATGGACAGAACCGAGAAGGCTCTGGCAGTGGAAAGAATTTTACTAGGCTGGCGGGCCCCAGGGTTTGGTTACAGGTGGGGTTTGCTGAGATGTGGAAAAAGAACATAGGCAAGAACATCCATCCCTTTTGAGTCATAATGGTTATGAAAGCCCAAGGCTTTGGCAAGTGCAAAGAGTTTTCATAGCCATTATTATTTGAGTCCCATAAAAACATGTATCTATATATTATTCTCCCATTTTACAGATTAGAAAACTGAGTTTTAGTTCCCAGGCTTGCTCAGCAGTCAGAACCAGTGAGTGGCTGAATCAGGTCTCTTATTCATAGTCCAGGGGTCTTTCCACTATGCTTAGCCCTAAAGACAAACTAGGATTTGCTAAGTCCTTCCTGGGCTCCAGCACTGAGCTCTGGGACTTCCAAAGCTTATCCGTGAGGAAGCTGAGACAGCAGGCAGTGTTAGAGGGAAAGAAGAACTTGGAGCAGGAAAAAACTAAGGTCTGAGTAATAAAGACAGGAAGGCCAGTTGATGGATCTTAACACAATGAGGAGAATTTGGCCTCTTTACTGCAAGCAATGAGCAACATCTCCAAACATATAAAACCTATGTGCTGTGGGGTTCACTGGGTCTTAAAGGATAGATGTGCTCTCAGACAAGGGCCTTCCCCTCACTCACCCGTGAAAAATAAAGAAAACCTTCACTCAAGAGGACATCCACCTGCCGCAGCAAAAGCCTTTCAGAAAGAAACAATCGTCCGTGCAGAGAGGAGTGGGGAAAATCACACGGAGGGATGGTTTTGCTGTGGCTGGTGAGAGATGTCAACATATCACCAACTGAAACATCAAGCTGAGAAATGTAAGGAAATCTGAGAGATCCAATTCTACACCATCTCAGAATACAAGGCCACGGAGGAAACCGAAGTATTTGCAGTCAGCACCTAAGTGTAACTCTTTTTCTCCTCCATCCATTCATAGACATTATCAAGTCCATAAATCAAACACTGTCTCTGACCTCGCCTGAAATCTGAAAAGCATTTTGTTTATGTGTGTGTGTGTGTGATCACACACCCACACTCCCAAACACAAATAGTACGAAATTATTCCACCCAAAGACCAAGAAAAGGGGAAAATCACTGCTTTCCTTGAAGGCTTACTAGGTGTTCACATGGCTACTTCTCTCTTTTCTGTAACAGTTTTAAATAAAGGGAAGAAGAGAAAGCAAGGTAAGCTGTAATCCTTGATGACACAACCAGAGCTGAGATTGGAAGCCAGTAAGAAAGAAAGAAAACAATGGAATAAATAGGTTAGGTTCAGTATCTACATAGATTCTCTTAGTTTTTAGAAAGAAGTCATGATAATTACAAGCTACCCCATGACCTTTGTCCCACCCCCTACTGTTTCCTGCCCGTCTCTTCCCAGGGGGTCCTTTGGTGCCCCATGTAATGAAGAGCCTGTTATTTTTTATACATCAGCTTTGATAGCTAAGCAACACACAGTGCTTTCCTGCTGATACCAGCTGGGCAAGGGTAATGAAAACAATCCCCATATTTATGCTGAGGAGCGGTTTGTACATTATGGAGCCTTGATCAATACCCAGCATATGAGTCTTAACAGCTCATTATCTTGAGCAGAAAAGTATAACAAGATGGGTTGAGCACTGTATATTTGAAAGGAGAATCTCTGAGATACAATGAAGATGATTAAATACTAAGAACAGACTCAGCACCTGTAGCACAGGGGTTACAGCACCAGCCACATGCATCAAGGCTGGCGGGTTCTAGCCTGGCCCAGGCCAGCTAATCAACAATGACAACTGCAACAAGAAAACAGCCAGGCATTTAGCTGGCACCTTGTAGTCCCAGCTACTGGGGAGGCTGAGGCAAAATAATCCCTTAAACCCAAGGGTTGGAGGTTGCTGTGAGCTGTGATACATACCACAGCACTCTACCGAGGGCGACATAGTAAAACTCTGTCTGAAACAAATAAATAAATACTAAGAACATAATCATTTATAGATATCTTTCCACCTCATTACTAATGTCCCTAAGAAACAGGGATTCTCAAAATGATTTGCTAATATCCAGTGTGAAATCTACCACTCAAAGAGAAAAGAAAGGAAACAAGATGTGGTCTGTTCCTACTCTGCCTGGACACTGTGGTAGGGACACCACCATCAATGTGGTCCTCACAACACCCTGCAACAGGGGCTTCATTCACATTCCAGCCATGAGGACCAGAGACACCAAGTGAAGTACCCAAAGTCAACCAAGGCTTCTAAGCCTCAGATTTTGCCTTTCTGTTCATTTATTCATTTGCCTGGTCACTACCTTACCGAGCACTGACTCTGATGGGCTCTCTGTTAGAGCCATAGATGTAAAGCCAAGGAAAACACCCTCCGAGATTTCAGTACACACCAGAATTTAAAGGTTCCCAGACGTACTTGTTTATCATTACTCAACACAGCACCACCACCACCCACCAAATCTTTCCAAGCATCAGAACACTGAATTAACACCTTGAAAAACAGCTTTCCAAGTATCACCATTTGGTGGAAGAATTGCACTGGGGCTTAGTTTAATCCTTACATTGGGAAAAATTATGTGAGCCTTTACTTAAAGGTAGCCTCTTTAAGGCTACAGAAGAGCACAGAATTTGGTATCAGAAGATCTTGGTTCAAGTTCATAATCTGCTACATATTAGCTAAATAAATTTGAGCAAGTTACTTAACCTCTTTGAACCTTTGCTTCCTTATGTAATAAATGTACTGGATGATTCATACCCTGCTCTATCTTTGGTAGGACAGATGATCTTTTAAATATCTAACAGTGGCGCCAAACAAGTGCACAATAAGTGGTGGCTGTTTTTAAATAGAGAACATAATAGCTGACCCACAACAGAAAAAGATGTGCATTCTAATTTGTTGTCCCAAGATTTATGAACATCTCTGAGCTGCCAGCCACCCACATTTTTGCCAGAGACTCTTGGAGAAACGGCATATGTTATTGAAAACAACTGATTGGAGTCACTCCTATAAGAAATACTTTTAAAACAAGAAAATTGGCTTTTATCATGGTCAGCATCATGAGCCAATCAACAGAACGAACTTGCAAAGGACTGACAAGAAATTACACGAAAGGAAAAAGAAAACTTTCCATGAGAAATTCTTACTTCGCCTTCTCCTTTCTTCCTTTGTTTGCTGTGGTATTGTATCATTGCGTTGCTATTTCTCTTTTCTTTCTGTGTTGTGTTTGCTTTGACCTTCACCACTTGAGTTGAACAAAACGTTTAAAGCTATGCTTTTTTTTTCTAATTATCAAAATCGAAAATAAAACAGAATTTCCTGACATCTGGTTCTCTAAAACAAAGAATTTAGCCCGTTATATCATAGGCTCTTCCCATTTTCTAAGTCTTTGATATGATTTGGTAGCCAAAACCAAGGGTATAGTAGTGACTGTTTTTAACTCATGTATCTTTCCTTCCAAAACTTATCTTTCACATTTGTAATCCTTGGTAGACTCATATTTATGAAATTACCTAGACGATCTTTTTCACTTGCTTCAATTAAGAATATTATGAAGAATGAAGTAAATTTATACATATCACCAGGTTAAGATGACCTTGGAGGTTTAAAAAGTCTTCAAATTATAATCTAATTTTTTTTAAAATGCAGTGTACCAAAAACAGGTATATACATGTGAAGAAAAGGGAAAACTATGTTAAAATTGTAATAGTTAAGTCACGTGTGACTTCTGTAATTACACGTGATACAAGATACAATACAGAAGATAACAAATGTTGTGAGTAATTATTGAGTAGTACAATTTTGATACAGTTTATTCCTTTCTTAGGATGTGTATACATTTTTGGCACACTCTTGAATATTCAATAAGTGAAAATATATGTATCTTGAAAGCTGTACACAAAAATGATGTCAAAAACGAGTATGTGTGACGTTATGGTAAAATTATGAGAGATTTTTAAATATTTTGGCTACTCTGTATTTTTCAGTTCTTCTATAATGGACATAGAGCATTTAATAAAGAAAAAATGGGGTATTAGGTGAGGAAGAAAGAGTGCATACATTTAGATAAACTGCCCCCCAACGATCCCCATTCATTGAATGACAGTAAAGGAATCTTTATAAAGACATAAAACCATAAGAATAAAGAGAACAGGATGAGAGAAAGGAAAACAAGCAACAAAATTTTGGAAGCTGGAAAGCAGATGGTCCATGGTAATTGACTTAGCAGACCCAAGAAGGCTGAATCCTAAGCTGACAGTGGGAAAAGCATGAACAGTGCAATTTACCCTGAAGAACACCCCAAAGACTCAGAAATTGGCAGCACCAGGTACCTGTGTAAGGGGAGGAGAGGTGAAGGTCAGACTAAAGAAGGATTTGTACAAGTCTGTGTAAATAGTAATTAGATCCCCAAGTCCCCTCTACTCCTTTAGCTGGACAAGCAATAGCCCATCCCTCCCGCAACCCTCTCTAAAACTGGAATTTTATCCTCTAGAGATGGTATAATAGAAGGTTCTACACAAGGGGATAGCAGATTCAGGTGAGAGCAAGGGGCCTGGAACATACCAAAACCAAAGGGATTAAGCACACTCTGATCACCACCCCCTCTTTGCCATCCACCTTTCCTGTGAAGTTCCCAATGCAGGCAAGCAAGTCTTGTGCCCCCAAAGGTTGGCTCCCTGGGGAAACATCCCAGTCACTCAAAATACAATGACGCCAAAAATCAATAAGCTCCATCCATGTCCTCCTCAGCTGTGAGGGGTATTGATGTAATTAACAAGAACATAAACACTGAGTTGAAAGCAAACCAAAATTGCCACTTAAATATATACCAGAGGAAAGTGTGTGGGAGGGAGTAGGTGAGGACCTTGGGTATGTTTGTGTGTCTGGGTAAATCTGAGGGATACGTCCTTCTATTTCCAATGGGAGAAGTGCCAAAAAAATCTCCTAACAGAGCTGCAAGTGGTTGCCCCAGAGATGACAGAAGTTGGAGGCGGGGAGTGACTACTGCTCTTCATCATAAACTCTACAGAACCGTTTGGTTGTTTAAACGATGCTAAAAATAAAAATAAGTCTATAAATAAGAACATCATTATGTCACATGAAGAGACATAATAGAAACTCTCAATTAATTGAAAGTTGGGGCCACATTCCTTAGGCATAATATAAAAATGAGATAATAATAAATCAATATTTAAAAAGTAACTACCTTCCTTGATACAAACTCTTAGTTCATAAGGTGGGAGCAAGGAGAAAAGGTTGTGAATCATCTTATACCATGAGTTAAAACCTATGTCATTGGTTAAAACAAAATCGATCCCTTCTCAATTAGCTCAAATTAACTCAGTAACAAAGGTGACAAGGAAAAAGTGTCAGGGAGAACATTCTATGAGACCTACACAAGCCTGTAGCTCCAGAGGGTGTTTCTCTGTCAGTCAGCTCAAAAGAGTTGTCTTATATCACATACCCAAACAACTTTCATAAAAGTTCAAGTCATACATCTTTGTTCAATTTCAGGTTAATCTGAGGGTCGTAGTATGTGCCTATGTCAAGTAGAGCCCTTCTCGTAGTTGTGTCCTGCTCCCAGGAGGTGTGCCACATACCCTCACGTTGTGCCCACTAAGTGGGAACACACCAATCCCCTTCTCTCCTCCCCTCTTCTGTGCTTCCCCCTCAACTTGAATTGAATTGAGTTCTTCCCTTGTGTGGGCATGCATTAGTTTGTCTACTGCCTTCATATTAGTATTGAGGATACTTGCTTTTCCATTCTTGTGATAATTTACTACGAACAATGTCTTTCAACTTCATGCAGGCTAATACAGAAGATGTAAAGTCTCCATCTTTTATGGCAGAATAGTATTCCATGGTATACATATACCACAGTTTGTTAATCCATGCATGGGTTGATGGGCACTTGGGTTGTTTCCACATCTTAGCAAGCGTAAATTGAGCTGCAATAAACAATCTAGTGAAGTCATACGTCTTTTTAAATGCAGTAGAAGAGAACATAAGAAGCTCTTTAACTGATCTGAGACCAAGGAAGGCCATTCAAATTGTAAAGTAATGAATCAAATCACAAAGTGAGTATAGTCGAGTACCCCTCATCCAAGATGCCCGGGAAAAGAAGTGCTTTAAATTTCAATTTTTAAAAAAATTTGTGTTATACGTAGTGGTTGATCATGCTTAATCCAAAAATCTGAAATCTGAAATGCATTGAGGGGCCTGATCTCTGAGGGTCATGTCAGCACTGAAAGAGATTTGGATTTTGGAGTATTTCAGGCCTCAGATTTTCAGAATAGAGATGTTCAACCTATATTGGCATATTTTAATACATTAAATTATTTAAACTTCTATTTTTTTCTTTATTAACTCATATCTGTGTACATTAGTGCATTTATAGGGTACAAGGTGCTGATTTGATATACAATGTGGAATGTCTACATCTAACTGAGTACCATAACCATCTCCTGGCTTACTTATTTGTTGTGGTAAAACATTTGGACTCTATTCCCATTTTGAAATGTGTCATTGCACTATGCACATTAGGTAAGGTCCCCCCTAATACCCTCCCTCCTCCCAGCCTCCAACTTATATATGTTTTTTTTAAAAAATCCAAATAAAAGTAAACATTAAGTGACTCATTAGAAAAAACTGTTAGCTGTAAATATGGTAAGAGATTAATATCTATCCTTAGATTTTAAAATTCTTACTACAGTCCATAGGAGAAACACTAACAGATCAATAGAAAAAGAAAGAACGTGAACAGAAAACTCAGGAAAGAAAAAAAATTCAGTGAACATTCAACATGTGAAAAACAGAAAACATGTTCAATTAGTAAGTTTTAAAAATACAAATTAAAATTCCTATCAAGTTAAAATGCATTTCAAAGGTAATATTGAATACCAATTGGGGTAAGAAAAGCAAGTACTCTTATATATTGCTATTGGAAATTTAACTTGGAAAGCTATTTGGCCATATATATTATAAGTCATAAAAATTCTTATACTTATGAGCCAATAATACCTTTGCTAAAAATCTATCCTAAGTAAATGAGAGATGTAATAAAAGATTTATGTACAAAAATATTTATCACCCAGTTATGATCCCACAGTTGGGAAAAGACTCAGTAAATTATAGTATGGTTCTGTAATAGAATATTAGGTAAAAATTAAAAGTCATATTTTTGAAGAATATTTAATAACAGGTAAATGTTTATGATAAAATATTAATGTTAAGAACACATGGTACAAATTATATATAGTAATGATTCCAATTTTGTAATATACACATATATCAAATTTTGTTATATGTGTGTATATATATATGTATATATACACACACTATATGCGTATCTAAAAATACTAGAAAGAAGTATATGAAAATTAATAGCTGTTAGCCCCCAGAAAAGGATCATGAGTGAATTCTACTTGCCTTTAAGCTTTCTAAGTTTTGTAACATTTTTATAGTGAGGATGAATTACTTTCAGGTGGCAAATATAATAAAAGGAAGAGGTTATCCTTACCATTAAAAATAGAAACATTAACAACATATATAATCCAAATTCATATTTCCATAATTCTGAATTTGTGAAAATACAGACACGAGTTAGGTTGAAGTTTACCTTTGGTTGGTAAATACTTCATAGAAGACAGAATGCACAAGTCTGAGATTTTAAAAGGAAATATAATAATAAAAATAAATCCTAGCATTTACCATGGACAAAGCACTGTAACCAAACATTTTACCATGCCTTCTCTCATTTATGAGTTTCTACCTATAGCATCCCCATTTTACAGATGGTTCTCTGCCAGTTGAGGAAGCATCTCTGTGGTTGCCCTGAGCTGCCCCTTGCCTAAGCAGGCATGGATCATTGAAGGCAGCGGCTGCCCTGCTTGCAGCCCTCCTCTCCTTCCAACTGTACCCCAGGTCCTTCTGCCACTTAATGTCCCATCCCGCACAGGTCACATACCACCCCTCCCAGTGGGCCTGCTGTGGTCCAGCAACCTGGCACAGGAGGTGGCATAGGCCAGCTCCTAAACTGGCCTCCCTTGTTGGTCACCAAGTTACAGGAAGTTCCAGCCTCTTCCCTTGGAAACCCCAGGGCTTCCAAACAAAGACATTCTCTACTGGATCACAAAAATCTAAAGCAGCTATTAATTCTTCTGAGATGAGAGGGGCCAGAATATCCAAGACATCGCCTATGGCTCCTAGTGGGTAGAGTCATTGCAGCTTTTTGTAACAATTTTTCCTATTGTGGTAAAATGCACATAACACAAAATTTATCATCTTAACCATTTTTAAATGTACAGGTCTGTGTTACTAAATGCAGTATTTAATATTGTTGTTTTGCCAGCACCACCCTCTATCTCCAGACCTCTTTTGATCTGGTAAACAGAACTCTATACCCATCAAACAATAACTCCCTGTTTCCCCCTTTCTCAGTCCCTGAAAATCACTGTTCTAATTTCTATCTCTATGCTTTTGACTATGCTAAGTGTTTCATGTAAGTAGAACCATACAGTATGTGTCCTTTTGTGTCTGACTCATTTCACATAGTGCGATGCCCTCAGCTTCATCCACACTGTATCATGTATCAGATTTTCCTTCCTCTTAAAGGCTGAATAATATTCTGTGTTACTGTATATGCCACATTTTGCTTATCTATTCATTGTGATGGAAAATTGGGTTGCTTTGACATTTTAACTATTGTGACTAATGCTGCCATAAATTAAGGTATACAAACATATCTTGAGATTCTGCTTTCAATTATTTTGGCTATATATGTAAAAATACAACTGCCAAAACACACAGTAATGCTATTTTTCATTTTTTGAGAATCCACTGTATTGTTCTCCATAGTGGCTGTACCACTCTTCATTCACATCAACAGTGCACAAGGATTCTGATTTCTCTACATTTTTGCCCACACCGGTTGCTTTCTGGATTTTTTTATATTCGCCTTAGTAGCCACTGCTGAAGGGCATGAAGTAGCATCTCACTATAGTTTTGGTTTGAATTTCCCTACTGGTAATAGTGATGTCAAACATATTTGAAACGTGCAAGTATTGGGCATTTGTGTTTTTGCTTGGAGGAATTTTTATTTAAGTCTTTTGCCTATTTTTGAACCTGGTTGTTTGGTTTTTGTTGTTGAGTTTTAAGAATTCTGTATAGATTCTGGATTGAAGCCTTTATTCAATATGTTATTTAAAATACTTGCTTGCATTCCATGGATTGCATTTTTACTGTTGATATTATCTTCTGGACATGAAATGTTTCAATTTTTATATGGTCCAATTTGTGTATTTTTTTCTATTAGTGCCTGTGCCTTCAGTGTCATATATAAGAAATCACTGCCAAATCCAATGTCATCAATGTTTTCTTCTAAGAGTTCTATAGATTTAGGTCTTTGCTCTATTTTTGAATTTTTGCATGTAGTGTTAGATAATGATCCAATTTCTTTCTTCTGCATGTGAATGACCAGTTTTCCCAGAAACATTTGTTGAATGTGATTATTACTTATTTACTTTTTCTTCAGTCTTCTAATCACAAAGAGATTTTTTTTTAATTTCATTTCAAGAAATCATCCTTTGTTGTATTTGTATGTATTATACATCTTGGGAAAAAGTTTTTAGCACTCTCAGGAATTATTGAGGCACCTACCTATGACATATAAAATCAATTAATTTTTGTCCCTTACAAATCAGCATTATATCTTATAAGCTTCTTGATTACCAATAATCAGTATGGTTTGAATTAATAAGTGAATGAACAAAGGAATGAATGAATTATATTTTCCAGCCACAGTTATATCATTTTTAACCAAGGGTTTATGTATTCACACTACCCTTCTTTCAAATGATACTGAGCCAGAGACTTTTTCCCCTGCTTACTTTCAGCCTGACGATCGTTAAATGTTAATATCATCAAGATTCACCTCTATTGAATGTGGGATCTAGGTGACCACAGAACAGGCTTTTCCAACCACTGTCCATACCCAGCTCTCCATAAAACATACTTTGACAGGTTTATAAGTTTGTGAAATTGCTTGGTGGTTTTGTAATTCAGATAAAAGGTCCAGCTCTCAGGGACTAAAATCCATTGCCTGTTGCTTCCGTATAAAATACTACAGAGAGAAAGAACCTAAAACTCAGGTCTGCAGGGAGAAAAACTCATCTAGGATGCAATTATCTCAGAGGAGTATTTGTTTAATGAAAGTACACCGATTGTGATAGCTTTGGGGCTCATACCGCTAACTGTCCTTTCTACAAACCATAGTAAAGATCCCAAGAGCCTTGACCCCAACACCTGCCACAGAAAGAACAGATGACTCACAACCCAGAGGTCTTGGTTTTCAACAGGATGCTTGTGTGGCTCAAATTATTCATGGAGTGACTCTGCTCTAGTGATTAAAGCAAAGTAGTAATACTTTGCATATGTCTCTGCTACAGGCATTTTTCATGGCATGACTGAAAATGTCTTAGAGGAAGACCTAGACTAGGCTAAGTGAGCGGGACAAATCTTTCAACTCAATAAAAAAAGGCAAAATTGGAAGGAAAATCTTGTTGGCTGCAAGTCAGAAGCTAAAAAGAGTGAACAGAATAACAGCATAAATTTTGTATGATGAGATACAAATTCCAAAATAAAATACTTTCACTTAATGTGTCTCTTAATTCAGTACATGGCTTGTATATTCTTTCTACATCTAAAGATCATGAAGAATTCATAGGGGTGGGAGGCACCTGTGGCTCAAAGAGTAGGGTGCTGGTCCCATATACCAGAGGTGGTGAGTTCAAAACCAGCCCTGGCCAAAAAAAAAAAAAAGCCAAGAATTCACAGGGGTACCATGCTATCCTCAAAATACATATAGTCACCTAAAAAGCTGGGGCTTAGTCTATTTTTAAAAAGTGAAGTAATGGTCTCAGTGTTTAAAAGCAAGTTAATCATTTTATAGTAATTTCTCATAAATTAAATACATAGTCCTTAATTGATACAGCTTAGATACACTGAGTCTGGGAATTCCCTTAACCAAGTGCCCATCTTCACTGAGAATATTACGTGGAAAATTCATTTCCTACATCATGAGCTTTCTATCATTTTGTGTTAGTGTAACTTTCCATTTCTCCTGTTCAATGTCACAAAACTTCAACCACACAGAACATATCTAGGAACATCCCTGGAAATCTTAAAGGCCTTGAATTTTAAAGAAAAAACTTCTCTATTTCACAAATCTTTAGACTTTTATTTTCTGGAGAGGCATGGCACTAAAGCCTTTCTAAACACCATTCAAAAATGTTCCAAAGAGTTTGAAAAGTTAAAGAATTTTGAAATGTCAATATAAGATTTCATCGAACCAAGAATTCCTTAAAAATACCAGCCTTGCAAAGTGGTTAGTGTTTCTATATTCAGATATTGTATTTTGTTGAAATATAATTAGAATTGACTCCCTGGAAAAGTCACCCAAACTCATATCACATATACCATTATAAAGAAATATCCCCAAAATGTAAAAAGTTGATTGTGTGTGACTGCTTAGTTGCTGAAAGTTCTTATGCGTTCTTCTACCACATGGATTTTCTACTTCTTGTGTATTTGTTACAGGTTGAACCTAGCAAAGCATCAAAAAGAATCATGTTTATCAGGAAGCTGGGAGAAAATAGGTGCATTTGCACTAATCAATTCCAGTACTGAAAATAAAGCCCCAGAATGATCCTCCCAGGTGAGAAACCAATGAAATTAGATCATATGCTTGGTCTATAAGCACCTAGAAGCCTGGCAGATAAGAACTCCACCTTATTCATCCCTAAATCCATAGCACTAGGTGCAGGGCACAGCATGGAGAAGGTGCTCAGTAAATGTTAAAATAAACAGAAGATGAGTTCTTAAACATCCATGCTGAAACATCACCAGAAAACACAAAATGATAAATAATGCCTTACAGAGCCCTTGCAGAATGTATTTACATGTCCCCTATTCTCCACTCAATTGTATGCTGACTAATGTGAAATTTAAAAAAAATAGGGCTGGCCACAGACAGGCAGAACTGAGATGAGCATTAAGAGCGTGTGCCTTGGAATATTGGAATCAGACGGCTCTGAATTTTGCCACTTGGGCAAGTTGTTAACCAGAATGAGCTCAGCTGTAAAATGAACTAAGACTTAGCAGGGTTATTGTAACACTTAGAGGTGATGCACGTACTTAAGAAGCTTAACACATAATAGGTGCTTAATAAATTATAAGTACTACTGCTAGATACTTTTGTTTGAAAAACAAAATTAACATAAAATTATTAGAGAACATTTAACTATGCATACCTGACCAGGAGTATAACAGGAGTCCAGAGAAAGAATAAACAATAACAGGTGAGTTGAGCAGTTGGTTGGGGCTTTGCAGGAGAGGCGAGGCAGAACTGGATGGAAGAACCAGCGAGGCAAACAAGGAGATGGTGGTGGGAACAGCACAGTGTGGGCCCAGCTGGCCACACTACCAACAGAGGGTGGCATCTATGAGAATGGTGGGCACATTGTTTATAAGGGGACAGCACGGAAAGGGGCTGTATTGGGAGGCAGGTTCCCACTGGAAGCGAATCTTCCGATTGCTCAACAACAGGCTGCAGAAAAGTCTTCTATTTGGTCTGGTGCTGAGTGATGATCTTCCCAAATTTGGCAAGATTAGAGAATGAGGTTTAGAATTCCTCTCATAAAAAAAAAGATTTGGGGGGAAGAAAAAGGTATAGGGAAGATAGTTTTAAAAAAAACTGGGCGGTGCCTATGACTCAGTGAGTAGGGCACCAGCCCCATATACCAAGAGTGGCAGGTTGGAACCCAGCCCCGGCCAAACTGCAACAAAAAAAATAGCCAGGCATTGTGGCAGGCACCTATAGTCCCAGCTACTGGAGAGGCTGAGGCAAGAGGATTGAGCTGAGGGTTGCTGTGAGCTGTGATGCCACAGCACTGTACTGAAGGCAACAAAGACAGATTCTGTCTCTAAAACTGCATTATTTTTAAGAACTTGGATCTCTGAAATAATATGTTAATCATTACAGATAATTCTGTTGGAACAGTAAGTAGGAATTCTGTAGAGAAATACAGACTTACAGAAAGAACATCCAATACACCCATGTTTGACAGGGACTGGAGGCACTTCAGATGACCAAGTGCACAAAACATGTTCATTTTCTACCCCAAGACCCCTGAGGCCAGGAGGATTCTACAGTTTGTACTTAAGTCCCAAAATAATGCCATAGAACGGCACTTCCTGTGTCAAAATCAATGTCTCTGAAACATGAGCAAAGGTTACCAAACTCCACATCATAATATATTACTCACAAAGGCCCACTCTGGAGGAGACAACAGCAAGCATGGAAAATTTATGCAATTAGAAGGTCATTACTTAACTCTCATTCAGGTAAAGAGGACCAGTTTCTGAAATACCTAACAGAAAACCAAGGGTTAAGGGTCTCAAAGGCTTCACTACCATCTGCAAAGGTTGTTCTTTATTTAAGACTTGGGGTGCTGAGTGAACAATTCCATAAGAAAATACAATCGACCATTATCAATACCAACATTTGTTCTGCCAAGGTGGGGGGAAAACCCTCAATTCTTTATTTTAAATTTTTTTTAATTTCAGATGGGTTGCTGATGTTAATTTTATTTTGTTGAGACGACAGAGTTTGGCTTCTCTGTAGCTATTGACTGCCCTTTTGAGCAAAATGAACGTGTTTGTGTAAAGTTTAGCTGCCAGATATATATATAAGGATGTAGACAATGAGCTTCCATTGTTTGCATTTGTTACCTAGCAGGTAAGCGTATATCTTACATTGTGCCTGTTACAATCCCCTTCCCTCCTCACTCCTTCCCCCCACTTGAGATTAATTGTGTTTTTCTCTTATGTGACCATTTATTTGTTCACTTACTGAGAAGATCTCAATTCTCATAATGCTTCTGACTAAACCAGGGGTAGAATCACAAGGGAGCATCTCCTAATGGTAGAAACTAACCATTCCAACTCAGATGCTTATTGGGCCATCATTTCATATAAATCACATAAAAGAGCAGCCAGCCACCAGTTAGCAATATGAGCTGTGAAGTTTCAAAATCCCAAAATCTACCCCAGGCACTAGAATAAAACCTTTTGTGTTCTCTGCAAATATGGCAGGCTCTCAAAGGAACCGTGAAGTTCAAGGTCCATTTTCACAAACAAGGACTATTTTGACAACAACGTCCCCTCCCACCCTAGAAGAGCTGCTGCGGGGCAATGAGAAGGCTAGAGCTAGCCCTCCAGGTAAGGATGTGGCATCCTTCAGTCATTGCCCTTAAACAATGCTCCAACCACCTGCCCTCCCACTTAGTTTTCAAATTTCTTTTTTGGAGACGTAGCAAAGATCAGAGACACATCTGCAGATGTAATTGTTGAATTCCGGAAGCACAGTATAATCTGTTGATGTTACTATTTTTCTTTTCACACCCATGCTGGGAAGTGAAGTGTGTATGGATACATGAAAACCCAAACAGGACCACTGGAGGGTTTATGAAAAGAGAAAGGAAGAGGGAAGAGTGTAAGTGAGGGAAGGAAGGAGAGAGAGAGAAATTTGTTGAGAGAGGAAAAGAATGAGAAGGAACAAAATCCAAAGAGGATAAAAGTTTTTAAAAACATTACTCCCAGATCAACCTTCATCTCTTGTCAAGAGTTCCTCCCAAATTTTTTACACGTGAAACTTAACTCCAGTCTGTTCAGTTAATTATGAAAAGGCAACATGGAAACCATTATCTCAGTGTGTAAATTTATTCCCCAGGTGTCGTCCACCCACTGCCCTCCTGTTCTCAAGCTGACAGAGCAGCCCCGGGCACCTGGAGAGCAGGAGTCCACAGGGAGTGGAAGATGCCAGGTGGGGGAAGTGAGGCTCTGTTTTCCCACCCCCCTGGTCTTGAATTTTAAAAAGGTAAATACTTGGTGAGGCCAGGACTAGATCCTAGAGTCAATGTTAAGAGGGAGTTGCCTCCTTGAAGCCAGACTGTGTATTCTGCAGACAGAGCCACACCCTCCTGCCTCGTGGTGACTCAGGAGCCTTCGTAGTGTGGCTGGGCTCAGGGGAAAGGGCTGCCTGCCATGCAGAAACCTCCACTGCTGGCCTGTCTTAGGCTGTGTTCCCTAGAAGGAAAATCAGAAGAGGGAGTCCAGGAGAAACCTGAACTGGAGAGAAAGGAGCAGGATAGATCAGGGGAGGGGCAGCTAAACCAGGATGAGGTTTCAGCTGAAGTCAAGCTTCAGCCTAATCCCACAGGCAGCTCTGGAGCATGGATGACAACTCAGAACTATAATCTCTGAGTAAATTCCAACCACAGCTATACCATGCTGTCTGTCATGGGTTGCAGGTCACCCTGCAAGAGAGGGGGAATGCAGAGCCCCCCCATCTGATAAGGAGTTTCTCAAGAAAGTGAAGCTGTGAGCCCTTAGCAGCCAACACAAAGTGGGTCTAGGCTGGGCACCAACGGCAGCTCCTGAAGTTGGCCCCTTCCATTGCCCAGAGCCCTGTGTGTCTCACATTGAGTAAGACCTCCGGGATAGCTTTGCTGATATTCTGACTGGTCAACATTTTTAGGCAAACATAGAAGAAGATTCATTTGAGAAAGCATTCGTCTCAGCTGCTCAGCTGGTCCTGAGCTGGAACAAATAGTTACCAATTCCTCACCCTCATCCCTCCTTCACTCCTGTTGGTCTAGCTGTCACCTGGGCCATTGGTGGAGGTTCAGACCTCACCCCTAAAGGATCAGAGCCCTTGCTTCCATGCCTTTACCAGATCAGGGTTGCTATAATGGCCCACTAATAGTTAGATCTGACATGGAAGAGATGCCCCTGGGGGTGCTCTGACTACAAAACATTTCCTCTCTGTCCCCATGACCTGGCAGCAACCCAACTTCAGCCCTGCCAAGAGAATGCCTCCTGGGTTTTCCTGCTCTCCTTCTGGCACAAAGAGTCCAAAGTGTCTCCACAGCCAAAGCTTTAGATTTACTATGATTCCCATTCTCAACCTTTGCAGAAAGATCCCCTCTGGGAAGCAGAACCTATATATGCTCAGAACCTAAACTGCAGATGGAAAGCATAAAGTCCCCCAGGGGGACACTGGGAGTGATGGGGAGCAAACCCACTATTTCCATGCTCTGGCTTTAAAACCTATCCTTTCTACCCAATGGCCACAGGTCAAGATATACATGGCATCCTGAAGGATAGTGCTCCTGCCCTAAAGGATATCATGAGCAAGCTGGAGGCTCTGCTATTGTCCTGAAGAGACCAAGTCAGCAATTTCTAGGTGGTATGGCACAGGGCAGGACCAGTGCATCCATGGTCCTATGCTCACTCTCAGGGCTCATTTGCCATAGAGTGGCCTCCCTGTTTCACAGTGACGTTTTGTAGGACCTGTGTCTGATTTTCAGATACTCTATGAGCCATCTGATAGTCATGCTGACAAAGGCACTGTGGGCAGGAAAGGAAAACCCGTACTTAGAATATGTATTAATCCTGTGCAGGGTGAACTGTTGATTTTTCTAGGTGGAAAATTTCCAAGTAATCAACTTACCAGTGAGTTGACCAAGGGTAGAGCCAGCTGGCACCCTACTCACCAGGGTATTTAGTGACACTTCTGCACTAGATACTGTCTGTGGGTACCACTATACAACGCAAAGTTCCTCAGACTCCTGCAGCCTCAGCCACATGCTTCTTTCTCCTACTTCATCCTCAGTCTTCTCACCAACCACCAGCTGAGCCAAACCCTCATGCCCATAGTCTGTGCATATGTTTACCTCAGATCATTTCTGCCCCCACACAAACTGGATGGCCACATTCTCCACTTGAAGCTCCACTGTCACAAGGATTACCCCTCCACACTGGCCACAGGTCCACTCCCGTCAGTTTTGGGCTTGCACGGATATACTGTGCCAACCAAGCTCCGGGTTTTTCTCTTCTACCAGCTGCTCATGGAGAAACCTCCATGAAACCATAGGTGTGAGGTGAGGGAGAGGCACTGCATTGGTGCAATAGCAGTAGGTGACATGGTGTCCACACTGTCCGTTCATTCAGCCGTGTGTGCCCTCTGAACTCAGGCTAACCCTAGATGCAATACTTCCTTTTTACAGTGAGTCATTGTCTTCTAACATCCCAAGCTCATAATGGATACTTCTGACCATATGGTCCCTTGCCAGCCAGTGATTACACACTAAATCTCTATTGGGGTTCACCAGAGGGCTATGTCCCTACTGTGTCACTAGTTGCAACTACAGGGTTACATCATTCTTCAAGGAATCCCTCTCTTGAAGAATTTGTTTATGGACCTCACAAAATACTCTTGACCAGACACTGGGGCAGACTGGAGGTCCTTTGCCTCCCCCTTGACCACAGGAGTGAGTTTGCCTATTCTCAGGCAGGGGGTGTTGAATGGTGGAAAACATTGCAATATTTTACAGCTTTGGACCACAGTCACAACCCCAAACTCTTCATACTTCCATAGAGAATAAAGAGGCACATATACAAACAGGATTCCAGAAACAGCCTCAGGTCTCCTCTAAGGTAGCTAGAACCCTGGATATCTAGGTTGACTAAGGTTATCATTGATCAAAAGCATACCTGTTTTAATATGATAATAATCAGTCCTAATCTTCTCAACAAGGACCTATGACAACCCAATCCTAGCTTTGAGAAATCCCAATGATTTTACTTCTTATGATGGGTATTTTAGAGCAAAATATTTCTGATCAAAATTAATGTTATTCTGATTTTTAAAAGACCTCAGCTATGGGGCACTTTGATGAGGCTCTGTCCATCCTGAGAACCAGCCCCATTGCCACCCAGGCCCCTAAGCACACACTCTACTCCACTCTGGCCAACTCTAGACTGGATCACCACACCCAGAGAATGTGCCAGAGAGGTCTAGCTGAAGTTGTCCAGCGTGATGGTTGGAAGTGAACCCAGGTGTTTAAGAAGAAAGGTTCAGGAGAAGGGGTATTTCATGAAACTGAATAAATAACAAGTGAGTCCTATCCTCTGACGGGCAGCAAATCACTAGTCTAAAACTACATTTTCAGTTTCTGCTTGAATTTCTTTTTGAGCTCCAAGATTGCCAAAAAAATTGGGGATTCTCAACAGGGGACAATCTGGCTGATTTATTTGTTTCTCTGAGGTTTCAAGGACTTGCAAAAGAAATGTGATTTTAATTTACAGCTTTTAAAACTCACTCTGCTTGAAGTGGTTTGCACATTAAGGATGTAGCTACATGTCAACACAGCTTGTTGAAAAGTTTAAAATTCAGTCTTTAAACTTTGTTGGTAGTGGTTGTTTTTCTTTGGTTGGTTATTCCTAAGAAGTCAAATAACCAGTCTGACCGGTTCCTTCCTCCCCCTGACTTGACAGCTGATCTTGGTGTTATTGTTGAAACAACTTGCTGCTTTGGCTCCCACCTCCCTAAAAGTGAAACACTGAAGGCAAAGTTTATAATTATAGAAAGTGCCTTCAGATTCGTGCCCTGCACTCAATGTCAAGTTGTAATCAGCTTTCAAGATAGGCTGATTAGAGCAGAACCATAGGATAACATTTCTATTCCTTCGTTGACATTACTCAGTGGTAGACATATCCTAGCTGTCTGCTGTCTTATCTGTGAGAGGAATTCATAAGATGGGAAATGGAATGTGTAAACCAGGGGCAAACATTAGCTAAGTGTCGGATTTAATGTGTCTGCTTGTAGCAGAACCATTTACAGGTCTTACCCCAAGGTCACCTTCTGACCTGGGTCATCATAGACCTGATCCCCAGAGAGCAGCCAAGTGTGTTCACACATCCTCCACTCCCCAGGCCTTATTCCCTGGTAACCACATTAATTAACTTACAAACTGACAAAGAGCATGACCCCAAAAAGGAAAAATCGTTCCCATTTCTCTGTCTCTTGTTGGCCTCTCCTTCCCCTGTGCTTCCTCCTCTGAAAACAATGAAAATAATCTTTTGTCTACATCAGCAATTTTTCACAAACCTCTTTTCATTCAGGAATTTTGCCTCAAGCAGAACTTATGTGTTTTCTGTTTTCTAGTCCTGGGTGTTCCATGCTAAGAAGGTCATTGTCAATGTTGGTATCTACAGCTGGACGGGCTACCTTGTGGAAGTAAGTCATCTGTCACTGAGGATCTTCAAAGAAGTATTAAATAACATTTATCTGTGACGTTGTGGAATAGTGGGTTGAGTTAGATACAGCTAAGATCATTTTAAAGCCTGAGGCTCTATGTCTAATTGCTGAAAACCAGTTTCTCAGACTATGTCAACCTACTAGAATATATGGTGTCATGTTAACAACAATGAATCACCTCTGACTGCTAGAGCAACCACCCAAAGTCACTCCTAGTTGTTTCAAGGGGTCTCTGAGGATGTTTAACACATCCTATTAGCCACTACAAGGTCTGGCCTTTTTCTTCTCTATGCTCTACCTCCTGTTACCAATGTTTCTGCTGAAATCTCTAATGTACTAAACTGCTTACAGGCACTTGATACAGTTTCCAGATCATATTGTCTAGTACCATCTTACCAAGTACCACCAACCTTGCTGGTCATTTCCATCACATCTACCAGCTACTGCCTGTGATGCATGGAAGCTTCCAGGGACTAAAGCAGTTCTAGAATCTTACTGTGCAGAAGCTGGACTGTAGTCCAGGCAGGAAAAGAAAATGTCACTCTTACTGCTGGTAGTCACACTGTGCTCCATGGGTACTGTGGTGGATTGGCCTGTTGGTCTCCCTTCTGCTTTCCCCTATAGTGGTAGCACACATCCACATCCTTACTGTGACCTCATGATGGGTGGAGTATAATTTCCTGCCCTTTGACTTTTGCCTGGACCATGTGACTTGCCTTGGCCAATGAAATATAATTAGATAAGACAGGGACAGATACTTTAAGTGTGCTAATGCCTTTAGTCTTGCTCTTGTGCTTCTGCCATTACCATGGAAACCTATCCTGGATAGCTGGAGCCCCAGATGACCTGCAGACCCACAGCCTGGATCAAAGCCACCTCCACCAACCTACAGAACCATGGAAATGAGAATAAATTATTGTTGAATTAAGCCATTGAGTTTTGGGGTGGTTTGTTACACAGCATTACTATGGTAATAAATAACTAAAAAAGATATTAAAGTGACACTGCTTATAAAACTTCAGAGTCACAAAAACATTTCATATCAAAATGATTCTTAGAGTTTTATTGTTGTTGTGGTTGTTGTTGTTTGTTTGTTTTGCCTTTTGTAACTTCCATAAAACTCAAATACAAGTATATGGAAGGCTATGCTGTTTCCAAGTCTGAATGTCAAATAAATGCTAGATCTAAAGTTTTCTGTTTTGACAACTAAGGCTGTGTTATAGAGTTTTTAAACAGAGGTTTCCAGACTGAGTCCTCCAGATCTCTGTCTTTCTACCAGAAAGACATTCACAGAGGACCATGGATGGGTCCAAGGCTACAGCTCCCCCACCCACCTCAACTAGAGCAGCTCCCTTTAGCCTTTAATATATTGAGGCCTCCACAGGACTTCTTTGAAGAAGTGGTTCCCCTGCTTAAAAAAAATCAAAGTTTGCAAATCATAGTGTTCCTATTCATAAATTGTGCATTTCTCAACCATTTAAGAAGGGATCTCAAGTCTGTCAGACTGCCTACACATCCTACGTTTTCCAGATCTGCAGTGACAAAACCATCCCTACTTTTCTATCTTCAACTCTCCAGTGCCTCCAATCCCTTCTCACTCTCTAATGAAAACTTTGTTCTTTACTTCACTGAGATCTGCCATGTACTGGGTGCTCAATAAGTATTTGTTGAATAATATAATAAATTATTAAACAGAATAATTTCCAGCCCAGAATTCTATATCCTGCTAAGCTAAGCTTTAAAATTGACGGAGAAATCAAATCATTTACTGATATACAAACATTGAGGAAATTCGCCACAACAGGACCAGCTCTACAGGAAATACTTCAATCCATTCTACACACTGACCATCACAATGGATGAATGGCAAAGTAAGAACTCAGAAATTAAAGGACAGAACCTAACTTCCACCTTGATGCAAAAGATAAAACTAAGCAATGGACTCTAACAAAATAAGATGAATAGAACGCTACCACACTTATCAATTATCTCAATAAATGTCAATGGCTTGAAATTTTATCCAATACCATATTCTCTGTCAGTAGAAAAGAAGTTCACTATCTATGAGGTGTTTGTGCTGTAGAGCCCAGAGAGGTAGCAAGGCCATCTCAGTGTTGAACCATTTCCTCATCATCTTCAAATATGAAAGTCTGAGTTGGGACTTTAGCTATTATTCCTTTCAGAACTACACTTTCATATAAAAGCCCCTAGTCTTACTAAAAGTGATTTTGAAAGGATACTAAAGTTTCTCATGCAATAATAATTAAATGTCTATTTCTGACAGGCCCAAACCACAATTTCCCAGAGACATGGGGACACAGATAAATCCTAGCCTCAGGTTCCCCTGCTGGTAACACCCCACTGAACGATCTGGATTCCCCAGAGAGGTCAGTGTCCAGATCTATACTCTGTCAATGAAGAGATCAAGGAGAATGGTACATTAGATTCTTACTCAGCAAATGACTCCATCCCCTCCTCCAGGGTGGGTATTTCCCAGCCCCACTGCCATTGAACTTTGGGAGTTGCTTTAGCCAAGAAAATGTGGGTGGAAGAGCTGGTATACCAGGTCTGATCACTGACCCCTAAGAGTCATGACATATTTCTATTATTCCTGATGATCACTGCCCACTGGGCTTAAGCCCCACCAGGAACCCACAGTGAGAGCTACTCCAGCCTCCTCACAGACCAGGGAAGATGTAAACAAAGGCTTGTCATCACATGCTGCTACATTTTGGTGTGCTTTGTTTCTTCAGCAAACAGCAAAAGCTGACTGATTTGCCAGGTCACAAGCCAAATGTGGGTGCAGCCTGTGGGGTAGGTTCCCAGAGGGTGGGTTGGTCTAGTCAGGGGTGGTGAGTTCTAGAGAGAGAGTCACAGAGAGTGAGGGGGGGGCTGGGCTGGGCAGAATCCTCCAACCGCCACCCCCTGCAGCAGCACCCTTTTTAAGTGGGGAGTAATCTCTGCCCACACCATGAGTCCTGGCCAACTTGGCCGCAGTCCTCACATGGCCAGCATTCCAGCCAAAAGTTCTCAGAGACCTTGGCAAATATTCTAAAATGGTAGGTCCGGGACAGAGGCCCCTGCTGAGTATTTTTAACAAGCACCCAGGATTCTGACTGGGCTGGGAGGTGTCCTATCCACACTTTGAGGGGCAGTGGCAGAGTACAACAGGTCAAGAACAACTCAAACGGAGAAACCGGAGATTCAGTCCAAGGCCTGTCACAAACTACATGCAGGGCCTCAAGTCCCTGATGGCTGCCAGCCTCAGTCTCCGAATCTATAAACTGGGGCAGGGAGGCTGAATGGACACTCCCCTGCTTTCAGTGGGGCACTCCCCTTCATCAGGCTGAGTTTCTACACAAATGCCTAAGATTCTGCATTCAGAAGAAGGGAGGCTGGTCTCCTGCTAAATAAACTGTATGACTCCTGGATAAGATAATTCTTTGTAGCACAATCTAGAAACTCTGAGGGATCTGCTAAATCTGTTTTATTATCCCAAGTGCCTGGCTTGCCCAGGACTTTCCTAACTTAGCACCAAAAGTCCCATGTCCATGAAGAGGATGACTTAATACACTCTCAGCAGGTAAGTTTTTCTAAAGACAAAAATAAAAGAACTTTCCAGTGCTTCCCTCTGCCTTGCTTTCCTCTCTTTGGCATACAACCAAGAAGCACAAATTCTTGTAAGGCTGTTTCTCCTTTTCTGCACAACCTGAAAGGGGCCAACAGGGCTACTAGCCCTTAACCTTTACTCCCCCACAACCATTCCATTTTTCCCCACCATGCTGCCCCTGAGGCTCTAGCACTGGCTGTTGGTGAGGAGTGCAGGACGGCTCAGGGGACTTGAGAGTGAGACCTGCCCTCTCTCGTCCTTCTGTGGGAAATTGGCTTTTAACTTCTGCCTTCCCTCAGAGGAGCAAGAAATGCAATCCTACAGCACCTGTGTCTGGCAGCAGCACTGGCTTCAAAACATCCCGCACTCATCTTCTCAAAATGAATATGGATGTAGAAGGCTGAGAAAAATCTTTTGTGTCCTGTGTATACCAGTTTGGAAACCTGAATCTTTCATCAACTTGGCATTTTGCATATCTTTCTTTTGAACTAGACCAAATGAGTCATAGAATCACTCAATAGTTTAACAAAATAACATGATAAGTCTCACCTGATCCTCATTAGTTACTATTCAGCTGACTATAATTATTAATAAAGAGTATTAAATCCATCTCTGAAAGACAGTAAAGACCCTAAAAAAAATGCTTAGAGAACATCTAAGCTTCCTGAATCCAACTCGACTTTAGGGCAAGAAAAAGGAAAAGTTGACGTATGCATTACTATAAAACTGTTGTTGGAGGATACTATTAGAGTGTCTTTTAAAAATTAAAGTTCAAGTTTTATTTTCATCATCCAAAAATTGGAAACAACTTACTAGAATGAGTAAATACATTGTGACATATCAGGTCTGACAATTAAATTCAAGACGTGCACTTACATGGGCAGCACCATACAAGCAGCTCGGTCAGGTTTCATAACCTTGATCTATCTGTGTCGACATTGGTGGTGTCTTGCTGAGTGGTGTTCAATATTGTTGTGGTGTCACGAGAATGTCAGAGCTTAAGTTAGAGCAATAAACAAACATTAAATTTCTGACAAGAATGAGAGGGAAATCATGGACATGTTAGGCCAAGGCTAGGGAACAACGCTATGAAGAAGAGGGCAGTGTACAAGTGGATTAAATGTGTTTCTGAGGGGAGGGAAAGCGTCACTGAAGACAGCTAGTAACAAGAAGAAGGGATGAAACAATTGCAAACATTTGTCAAATTAGGCCCCCGAATTATTAGCTGACTGTGAGAAGCATAGCAGACCAAGTAAACATTGATAAAGAAACAGGAAAATCTGAAAATCTTGACATGAGAAAGGTGTGGCTCTTGTATTATGACAAAGCACCAGCTCACACAGGGCTGTCTGAAGGAGTTTTTAGCCAGTAAACAAATTAACTGTATTGGAATACCCTCCCTGCTCACTTGATCTGGCCCCTAATGACTTTTTTCTTTACACACAGATAAAGGAAATATTGAAAAGGTGGCATTTTGGTGACATTCAGGACATCAAGGGTAATACAATGACAGCCCTGATGGCCATTCCAGAGAAGGAGTTTCAAAATTGCCCTGAAGGGTAGACTAGGGACTAGCATTGGTAGTACTTCTCAGGGACAGTACTTCAAAGGTGTCTGTAGTGATAATTAGCAGTGTGGTATGTAGCACTTTCTTTAGGATGATGTTTGCAAACTTGATTGCCAGACCTCATATTCGTATGGAAATGAAAATGAATGAGCTACTGACACATGCAGAAACATGCAAGAATCTCAGATTTGTTACTGGGTGAAAAAGTCAGACTCCGAGGGGTTTCCAACATAACATACAATCCCATTTATATGAAGTTAAGAAGCAGCATAACTAATCTGTGGTGATCAGAACAAGCAACTCTGTCATAGTCTCCTCCAAATGCAGGCATTTGAAAGAGAGGGAATCTCCCTCACCTGCAAGGCAGAAGGCAGGGCTGGGCTTCCAGAGCCATAGGGATTCCATGACCCCAGAACATCACTATGCCTCCTCCCTAATTTCTTCCTTTGCTAATAGTGTTCTGAAGAGTTGGAACTAATCTCTTCCCCAAAGAAGGGGTTACTGGTTATAGACCTCACAGGAATTCAGTCTTGATCTCTGCCAGGCCAGAAAGTTCAAAACTTTCATACTATTTAGTAATAGAGGTAAGAATAAGAGGAAAAGTAATTTGTGTTGCAAATCACAGGTATTTTAGCCAAAGAACTTGGGTAAGGTAGTAACAAATACTTATATAGCACTTAGGATATACAGTCCCTGTTCTAAGTGACCAATTAATCTCCCCAGTAAACTAGGAGGTAAATACTATTATTATCCCCATGTTATAGATGTGGAATTTGACACTAGTAAGTAACAGAAATGGGGTTTCAACCAAGCCATCTGACACCAGGGTCTGTATCCTTTACCAGTGCATATCATATCGCCCTTAACTTGCTTGGTATTTCTCTATATTTTCCTCCAACATAATACTTTATTTTCTGAAATATAACAAATCAGATTGCTTCATTATTCTGCTTTTTTACTAAAGAAAAGCTATCATTCTTCTTAATGCTATCAGGCTCAAGGTAGACTTGGGTTTCTGAATGTGGAAAATCACCTTTTACTTTTCATCTTTGCAAACCACTTAGATGCAGGCCAAGCGTCCCCTGTCAGCCAAGTCTGGCATCTCCAGCAGTAATCTAACGTGTTGGAAAATGTTTCAGAAAGATAGTCTTTCATCCCTTGGAGCACCGATCAAATTCACCTAAACAGAATCAGACTGAATTTTATACTAAACTGAAACCAAACAAGGAAAGGAGGCCCTCTGGTTCAAGGTAGAGTTATCTGAACCTTTTTGGTTTCCCCCACCGTAGTTAAGAAAAAGAGTGCTTTAAATCACAAGCATCATTGTCAATGAGCATAGAAAACTTAATGTACCAGGGGTCAGGAAGATCAAAGCTTAGCACCCGGAGAGTTCCACGTGGTGTAGATTAATAAAACAATGCCCTCCATTACATAAATCTTGAGTGAGGTTGCTCATGGACACACCGTCCCCCCCAAAAAAAGATTATTGTAGGGGTCAGATAACTGATACACAATATATGCAGCCTTCCTTATAGGAGAGCATTCCCTTGCCCTGGCTCAGTTGTTGACACGAAGCAAGAAGACAATTTTGCTTTTGCTTTAAGCTCCTTTTATCTAAAATTGACATTACAGATTTTGGATCTGGACGCAGCACATCTGCAAGCCAGCGGAAATACCAGGATCCAGCGTGCTCCTTTGATTGTTACATTTAAGATATCATGTGTGCTACCAGCTCAGAGGCTGCAAGGCATTAGAGGCCGTTACTCGGGCTTGTAAAGTACTTTGGAAATACTATAGACCAGGATTAGCGACGATGAGTATTCCACATGGTTTCAGGAGAGATGATAACCAAGGGCAGTGCTGTACAGTTAAAGTGATCTACGAGCTACATGTGGGAAGCACTATCTTCAGAATCCCGCTGAAGGTGTGTATGTGAATGTATGTGTTAGTGGTTTTGAAACAGACATGTTAGTCAGGGCCTAGAAAAAGGAAAAGTAAGTTGGGGGGAAGGGGGGTAACGGGTGTCCAGCCTTTCCGTAGATTTTTTGTGACAGACTGAAAGCAAATCCAAAACTGAATCCAAATATCCACCGCGGAATGTCACTTTGGAATTTGGCTGACAAGCTCCATGGCGTTTTTATAACTGAGAGGCAAATCATATGGAAGTTGTGAGCCTGAGCATAAGGTAGCAGAGGTTTCACGATTACATTCAATGTAGGAAACTTTAGCACGTGTTGATAATGTCCTGGCAACTTTCCCAGTGATAAAAATAAGATAACTTTTATTTGTGTAAGTCACTTAATGCTCCCAGATCCCAAACTGGGCATAAAAGTCCGTGCAGGTATATGTAAGAATTACAGATCATTGATGCACTGCAGCCATATGATGTATACACACCTGGGTTACCTGTAACTGATACAGAGTGATGCTAAACAGGTATAGGCATGGACTAAGTACACAGCACAGGCTTGCCTCTTGCAACGGGCCTCAAATACCTTTGTCCTTTGAACCTCACAACCACTGTGTGTGTTAAGATGGATTTTGTTATATCTGATTTATAGATGAAGCCCAAAGAAATTCAGTGATCTAGCCAAGCTTCCATAGTGACTAAGTAAAGGAACTTAAGAGAACTCTAACTTATCTTCCAACAAAGCCAGAATAAATTCTACAATACCACGATGGGGGCACAAGCAGTTGCCTTAATCTTCTCTGCCTCAAACTAATGTCAAAAAACGCTGAGACATAGGAAAACCATGAGAAATGGAATAATGAAAAACTCTCCAAAGGTCATTCTGCCATCATTGCTCCTCTAGGAAATTATATACATGCCCTCATTTCCTGAGAAGACAGTAGCCAGGCAGGGGGGCTTGGTACAAGGACAGTAGTCCAGGTGTCAACCTTCATTCCACACCAAAGATCTGCATTCTAGGTAAAGGATGTCTATGTTCATCTTTTTTTAATGAGTCTATACAAAAATCTTCCAGACTATATATTACACTTTGGAGGTATTTTGTTGGGAGGAAGCAGAGCGTGTACTTTTTTTTTTTTTTTTTTAAGAGACAGGTTCTTGCTCTGTTGCCCAGGCTAGAGTGCAATGATGCAAGGACAATCTTGAACTCCTGGGTTCAGGGGATCCCCCCACCTCAGTGTCCCAAGTATCTAGCTGCCACACACCCAGCTAATTTTAAAAAATTTTTTGTAGAGACAAGGTCTTGTTATGTCGCTCAGGCTGGCCTTGAAATCCTTGCTGAAGCAATCCTCCCTCTTTGGCCACTCAAAATGCTGGGATTACAGGTGTGAGCTGCTGCAACGGGCCTATCTAGATTTGTATTGTTTGTTTTATTGTTCCTTATGGGTAAAGAAGCATACCTGCTCATTCTGGAAAACACAGAACATATAGTCCGTCTGTATATAGTTTTCTATGTGAGCACATCAAAATCATAAAATATGAAGGCCAGGTGCAGTGGCTCACGCCTGTAATCCCAGCACTCTGGGAGGCCCAGGCCTGTGAATCAACTGAGTTCACAGGTTTGAGACCAGCCTGAGCAAGAGTGAGACCCCTGACTCTAAAAATAGCTGGGTGCTGTGACGGGCACCTATAATCCCAGCTACTTGGGAGGCTGAGACATGAGAATCACTTGAGCCCAAGGGTTTGAGGTTGCTGTGAGCTATGATGCCATAGCACTCTACCACGCGTGACAAAAAGAGACTCTGTCTCCAAAAAAATTACAAAATATTATTCAGTCAATTTCAAAACTATCGTTTCTATTGTCCCATGGAAAAATAAACCAGAATGGCTCAGTAGGAAGGGTTTGGATATAGGGGTTAAAGGCATTGTGGTGTTGTCTCCAATTTCTTTTTTTTTTCCTTTTTTTTTTTTAAAAAATAGACACATTTATTTCACCCTTATCCTCCCCCAAATCTTTCACTGACTTGAAGGCTATTTCACAAGACAGTAACCATCTCAGGTGACTAGAAAGCCATCAGTTCTTATTGGGCAACACTTAGGAGAGGCAACTTGAGGGCAAAGAAGAGAATTAACTGATCATTGAGCTCTTAACTAGTTCGCTGAATCTATAGTCTCACAGCCCAACCATACCAGTACAGTACACCACATTTAGAAACTTTTCAAAATGAACTTGATTTGCAGTTGCTGATTTGTCCTTACTAAGATAGAGTATACAATAATGACAAACATGCTTAGAAATAAAGGAATCTAATAAATATCTTAAGACACTGTGTTGACATGAATACACCCCATTTCCTAGTATCAACAGATTCTTACATTGTTTTCAAATGCTAAAGGTGAACAAAGGGTTGCTCTACAATGAATATCCTAGCTGATAGCCTCTCTGGATCAGACTTGGAAAAGAGGTTGTACGGCAAAAGAGAGATTCAGGGTCAAGAGCAGTGATTTTTCTTTTTTTTTCTTTTTTTTAACATATACTTATGTTTATTAGGTTTCCACTTTTTGCCTTCACAAAATTAAAAAGGCTTAAAATTTAATAACAGTAACAATGTTTAAGATAAGGACTAGAAACAAAAACGTTGTAAAGAACCAAGATAAATACATTCAGAAATCAGATGATTGCTGCATGGAAATATTAAGCAATAATAATAATAATGCAAAGAAAGTAGCATTCACATTGTCAAATAAGAGTAGGTCTATTGTAGAATGCTCTGACTCTGAGGTTCAGTGTGGAGTTATTAATTTTTTTTCCAACGTCTCAAAAAATAAACAACTAATATTTATAAATAAAAAACAATTTCAAAAAACAGATCATGCCAAATCTTATAGACAATAGAAAAAGAAGAAATACTTCAAAATTATTCTACTTAATCTGGATACACCTGATGTTAAAATTGGAGAAAATATATTATTAGAAAGGGGAAACTACAAACATATTTCACTAATGAGGATACAATAGCTTAAACATAATTAAATTAATTAAATTATTTTCAAAAGAAGTTCAAAGCACAAGAAGTATATATTTTTTCAAATCTTTTTTTTTTCAATCAACATAATTTATGTGTGCCTTGGAAGTTTAACTAATAGGTTCAAGTGTGCTGTGAGATAAAAAAATAAAAAATAAAAATAAAAAGTTTGAAAAACACTATTCTAGAGGAACTGGGAGTTGGAGAAATGATTAAGAAAAATAGCCAGGGTACTACACTAACAGGTAACTCATACACAATATTATGATAGAATATTTCTAAGAGTTTACCATTAATATGTTACAGGATCTATACTAAAACCTTTTTAATTTATTTGATCTTTTTTGACAAAGCTTTGTGCTGGTCCTATTGGCTTTTTGCTGATGAGCCAAATAAGATTCAGAAATATTAAAGAGCCTTACTAGTGTCACACAGCTAAGAAAGTGATAGAGTGGACAGGGGCGTCTAGTTCAGAAGACAGAGACTGAACTCGTGAGACTGGTGTATATTTAATCAAATAACTACAGACGGCCAGACACTCTGCTTCCCCCTCGCACACACTCTTATCATTTCATCCTCACCCAAACTTCCTGAGATAGGTATTATTAGCCCCACTTTATTTTTTTTCCAATTTTTTTTTTTATTGAATGGTAACTATATACATTAGTGCACTTCTAGGGTACAGTATGGGGTTTTCACATGCAATCCGAAATACTTCCATCAAACTGATCAATACAGCCTTCATGTCATTTTCTCAGTTATTGTTTTAAAACGTTCTGATTCTACTCTTAGAGAGTTTCACTTGTACCCCTGTAAGATAAACCTCAAAAATGGTCCCTCCAAT
>CAUYQV010040484.1:0-12206 GCA_963574575.1 Galagoides demidoff
GGCGTTGTGGCGGGCGCCTGTGGTCCCAGCTACTTGGGAGGCTGAGGCAGGAGACTCGCTTGAGCCCAGGAGTTGGAGGTTGCTATGAGCTGTGATGCCATGGCACTCTACTCAGGGGGATAGCTTGAGGCTCCGTCTCAACAACAACAAAAAATAATAATAATAATCAATCCAGAGAACATTCATTCCATGGAATAGAACAAGATATTTCATAGTTCAGTAATAGTTTTTTTAATTAAAATTGAAAAATGTAGTCCGTCCAAAGGTAGGCAAGAAAGGAAGATCAGATGAACAAAAAAAAAAAAAACATGAAAATTGAATAGTAAGTTTAAACCCAAAAGTAGCAATAATTACATTAAACGTAAATATTCTAGCCACCTCCTCCCCCCAGAGATTTAAAGGACAGCAGTTAATCAGCCCAATTTAGAAAAAGATCCAACTAAATGTTTTCAGAAGAAACAGACACTAAACTTAGAGATAGATAGAGAAAGGTATGGGAAGACAGCCAATGAAATTATGCAGGGGTTTTGTTTTCCCCACTTCACTAAAGATGTATGAAAACTTCATATGAGTCAGCATTGATGCCCAGGCTAACATTTGGGAAGCATTTGTATAGAATCCACTGGAATCTGGGAGAAAGCTCAACAGTTATGTAATAATCTAAGGTTAAGATTTTATTTTGGTCCTAGAACATGTTTGGCGGGGACTGTCTCAGCTCGCCTTGAAGCAGTTACCTGATGGCCTTCTTTCTAGGCATAAGTCCTTGTTAGACTCCTTGTTAGAATATTTACATTTAATGTCAATTTTTATGCCCTGATGTGATGTGCCAAATGCTATTTTTATTTACTGAGCATTTACCATGCATTGGTTGTGTTAAATACTTTAATTATATAATTATATTTAATGCCAGCAACCTGTAAGATAGATACTAGGGTTATTCCCATTTTACAGATGAGGACCCTGAGACTAGGGAAGTTTTATAACTTGTTACCGCACAGTTTGTTTGTTTGTTTGTTGTTTTTTTGTTTGTTTTTGAGACGGAGCCTCAAGCTATCCCCCTGGGTAGAGTGCTATGACATCACAGCTCACAGCAACCTCCAACTCCCGGGCTCAAGCGAGTCTCCTGCCTCAGCCTCCCAAGTAGATGGGACCACAGGCGGCCGCCACAACGCCTGGCCATTTTTTGGTTGCAGCCATCATTGTTGTTTGGCGGGCCCGGGCTGGGGATTCGAACCCGCCACCTTAGGCATATGTGGCTGGTGCCTTAGCCGCTTGAGCCACAGGCGCCAAGCCACCGCACAGTTTGTTAAGGAGTTAGAACGTGAAGCCCTATTTGACTCAAAACCTTGTTCTTAGTGTGCTGTTTCATTGCCAACTCTAAACAGCGTTCATCTCCACTCAGTCGATAACAGACAATACCCATAGCTTAGGTACCAACCAGGGAATACTACTTGGAGGCCACTGACTCTCAGAGTTTACCAAATATTTAACTAAAGGAAAAATTATTAAACTTGGGGAAGATTTCTCAAGGGACATGCAGTTCATCCATACAGACCTACAAGTCCAAAATCCAGTATGTTTGAAAGGCCTAAGCACCTGGACAGCATTATTTTTGCCTCCAAACTGTTGCTTATAGTGAATTTTTATGCTCTAATATGATTGTCAAGCCTATGTTCAGCCTGATTAAAAGAAAGCCCATGTGATGTGTCTTTTCTTAGAACCACAGATGCTAATACTTCACCTAAGCAATGGGTTTGTTTATTTGTTTTGAAACAGAGTCTCATTCTGTCATCCTTGGTAGAGGGCTGTGGCATCACAGCTCACAGCAACCTCCAACTCTTGGACTTAAGTAATTCTCTTGCCTCAGCCTCCCAAGTAGCTGGGACTACAGGTGCCCTCCACAATGCCCAGCTATTTTTTGGTTGCAGTTGTCATTGTTGTCTAGCTGGCCTAGGCTGGGTTAGAACCCACCAGCCTTGGTGCATGTGGCTGGCACCGTAACCACTGTGCTACGGGCACCAAGCACAATTGGTATGTTTTTATTTTTGGTCACTATGAACTGTGTGACTGACTACAAAGCTTGAGCCAAATCCGAGGCCCATCCATAACACGTCATCACAATATCTGCGTTTTTAGAGTTAGTCCTGGCTCAGTTGTATTTCCCCACCCTTGCTGATTCCCTCTCTTGTCCTTCTCAAATTTCATTTTCAGTTTATCTTATCTTGTCTTTTATATGCATTTCCAAGCTACCTTAAATTCTTCAGGAATAAGACTTGGTAGAAATATAAATAATTTTAAGTCAGAGAAGGAAATCCACCAAAATGGAAGCAATGGTTATCGCTAGATAGCAGAGTTACAGATGTTTTAAAATTTGCTTCTTCATGAAGGATCCCAATTCTCTGACCATAAATATTCTTTCTTTCATAAGGATGAAAATATATTTTTAATTACAAACTGTAAAGGCTTTTTGTTGTTTCGAATATTGATAAAAATTAGTGGTCCGCTAATGGAATCTAAAGATGAAGGTGGAGATATTTGTCAGGAAGATATTTGTCAACTCTATTGTGATAGAGTCGATTTCATGTGTCAGTTTGGCTACAAGCTGATAACTGAATATTTGGGCAAACATTATTCTGCATGTTTCTGTGAAGGTGTTTTTTTGGCAATCCCTATTCTATGAGTTCAGTGCAACTCAATGAACATTCTATCAGTCATTTTCATAAGTTGAAAAGCTTTTTCTAAAACTGATAGGAAAATGCCAAAAAGAACATATAAGAGCCAGAATAAATCTGGGGGGAAAAAAGAGAACTTACACTACCCAATTCAAGACTTACTAAGCTACAATTATTAAGACAGTATACTATTGATTGTAACAGAAGAGTAAATTTCATTCAATGAAACAGAAGAGTTCAGAAATGGATCAGCAAATATATGGTCAATTGATTTTTTGACAAAGGTTCCAGTGCAATTCAATAGAGGAAAAAATAGCTTTTCAATGACTATCTAGGGAAAGATTCTGTAATTAAAACCAAAATGGTGGAACAATCAGATATCCAAATATAAAAAAAAAAAAACTTCAATTCTTAACTGACACCATGTATAAACTTCTAGACTAGGTGCAGTGGCTTATGCCTGTAATCCTAGCACTTTGAGAGGCCAAGACAGGAGGATTGCCTGAAGTCAGAAGTTCAAGACCAAGCTGGGCAACATAGTCAGACCCTGCATTTATACCAAAAAAATAAGGAAAATCAGCTGGGCATGGTGGTGCCCTCTGAAGGGAGGATTATTTGAGCCCAGAAGATGGAGGTGGCAGTGAACTATGATGGTGCCACTACATTTAAGTCTGGGCAACAGAGTGAAACCAGGTCTCAAAAAAACAAATTCATTCAAAATGAATCATAGGCTGGGCACAGTCGGTTACATCTGTAATCCCAGCACTTTAGGAGGTTGGGTAGGGGACATGACTTGAGCCCAAGAGTTCAAAACCAACCTGGGCAACATAATAAAAGCCCATCTGTACAAAAAAAAAAAAATGAAACTAATAGCCAGGTATGCTGTTTGTGCACCTCTAGTCTCAGCTACTTGAGAGGCTAAGGCAGGAGAATTGCTTGATCCCGAGAGTTTGAGGTTACAGTGCACTATGATAGCACCACTGCACTGTGGCCTGGGTGATAGAGCAAGACCCTGTCTCAAGTATTGATGGGCATTTGGATTGTTTCACTATTAAATTGGAACTAATCAATCAACATTCATATGCACATATGGTAGTAAAACCCAGCAGAAACCAAACAGATAGAAGGTGGAAGGAGGGGACAGGTAAATTCACACCTAACCAGTACAATACAGCTATCTTGGCAATAGGCACTCTTATAACTTTTACCCAAATGACACAAAAGCAATTCATGTAACCACAACATTTATATTTGTATCCCCATAATACTCTGAAACTAAAAAAAAAAAAAAAGAAAGAAAGAAAAGAAAGAAAGGATCAACTTGAATGAAAGCGCTAACAGTGTGAAACTTCTAGAAGAAAATATAAGACAAAAGCTTTGTCACTGTGGGTTAGGCAATGAATTTTTACAATAGAACCAAAAAGCAAAAATCATAATTTTAAAAAACTGCTAACTTCAGCCTCATCAAAATTTAAAACCTTCGCTATTTTAAAGATACAGTTAAGAGAATATAAAGACAAGCCACAGGCTAGAAGAAAATGTTTATGAAACTCATATATAACAGGGACTTTATCTAGAATAAGGACTTCTCAAAATCAATTGTAAGATAAACAAACCCACCTAAATAACGGGAAAAAGATATGAACAGACATTTAACCAAATAGGACACACAGATGGCAAATAACCACATGAAAAATGCCCAACACCAGTATCATTAAGGAAATGCAAATTAAAACCATAGCAAGATACCACTTCAGATCAGTGTAGTATCCCGTATAGCCTATGGCTAGGAGGAGTGAGAGTTATAAGAAATACCTGTAATGGAACACCTTGGGCATGGAGAGAGATTTAGGGCTAACAAGCATGAGAGAGCTCGCGAGATGAGAGCATTGGTGAATTGGCAGTCTCTACACCTGTGCTGTTGAGAGACATGAGCTCAGCCTTATATTAGGCTGGAGGAGAGGGGGCTCAAGAGCGCGCAGTCTATCCTGTACTCGCTTACTCTGGCTCCTCTCCTGCCTGCAGAACAGCAGCATGGCGTCTCTCTGCTGAAGATTACCAAGCTCTGCTAAAGACTAAGATCTATCTGTTCTAAGGAGACTGCTTTACTCTCTCTAAGACACTCTCTCTCTCCAGCTAAAGTAGATAGCCCTCAAGCACCTAAGAGAAACTGTTCCTGAGCAAGGGAGCTTAGTGGTCCGCGTCCGGAACCTACCTAAGCCAGCCGAGACCTGGCCAGTCCTGGGCCCTGGCAAGTGGTGTCAGAAGGGGGATAGTGACCAATGGTACTGTGAGCAGGATTCGGTGAATGCGGACCGAGCAGGAAATAAGCTTTAGCAAAATAAGAAAAATGAGAAATAGAAATATTTAGAGAGAAAAGAAATATCTAAGAAAGACAGTCAACAGCAGGCCTTTTTAATTCCGTTTTCCTCTTCTTACGGTTTCTCTTTCCAAATTCTAACTACTGGGGAGGGGAGGGAGTCAGCAAAAGCCTTAGCCTCTTCTATGAAGCAGCTGAAGGGAAAAAAGGCAGAAAAAAAAGCCTTTAGATGAGAGGAAAAGAGAAAAGATAGAACTAAGAGATAAGAACCTGCAGCAAACAAGTCTTTTAGCCTCAGGGGTGAGAAAAGCCTTCAGTAAAACAGCAAAGAGGAAAGTTTGGGAATAAGTTGCAAGAGTTTATTAAGTTAAGGAAGAGAACTTCTAACTGCCCTCCCATGTATCTTCACTCATTGCCAGCAGGAAGTAGCTTTTGAGAGACCAACACCCGAATCCCTTTTTGGCAGTTACAAGTTCTGTTTAAAAAGAAAAGAATTGAGGTAGATCGAGGCTGGTGAAGAAATAGAGGAAGTAAAATTTGTAAAACAACTAAGACTCCAGAGTAAAAAGAAACTGCTAAAGCGCTCCTATGCTCCTATCTCTTGAAGGCAGTCGAGGTTCTAAGAATTGAAAAAGATGGTAAAAAGAAGGCCGAAAGAAAGTCAGAGAAAAATCATGGAAAAGGAGATAGAGCGGTTGAAGTATCAGATGAAACAGCTTAAAGACGAAATTAAGATCATGGCCGCTGATATAAAACAGATGAGAGATCAGATGAATCATCTTATAGAAGCAGGTAAATGCTATATTGACAGGGCAACTCAAATTGGGCAGCTGGAAGATCAGGGTAAATCCCCCAGTTAACATCAAATACCATAAATGTGGGAAGCTAGACCATAAGAGAAAAGGGTTTAAAAGGGAAAAGAACGTTGAATGCTAAAGAAAAGGAACAAAGAGCAGGTAAACCTCCAGGTGTATGTCCAAAGTGTAAAAAGGGCTTTCATTGGGCAAACAAATGCCATTATCAATTTGATAGAGATGGAACACTTATTGTAGGGAAATTATCAGCTGGCCCAGCATTAGGACCCACTGGTGTAAATGAAAGAAACAGTTTAATATTTTCATTTCAAACCATTCTCAGAAGAAAAACAGCATAACTCAATTCTATGCCATGGGAGCACTGTGCCAGTTTGGTTAGACCTGTGGTGCCTTAGTGTAAAACGGGAAATGAAGCCAGACCAATGGATGATGGAGAATAATTACATTAAATGTTTGTGGAATATTAGGTTAATCTGCATGGTGAATGGGTGACCCGCCTCTCATCAGCGTCTGTGAGAGGGCCGGTCCAGCTAAGGAGACTGGACACGGCCCAAAGGGGAAAGAGAAAGTGAAGACTTTGGAAGATTGAGAGGTGAGAACAAAGGGAGGGACGAGTAAAAGTTAAGCCACCTTTGTGCTAGGAAACTCCATTTGAAAAGAGTCTGGAATCAGCAAAGATTCCGCTGGAAAAGCAGTTTAAAGCAAGAAAAACTCCGCTATGGAGGAATTGTGAAGGGTGGTACCTTTTGGACCACAGGTAACAGTTCCACGAGAGGAACTGCCAAGTGTGGAACCATTAGTCCTCAAGATCCGTGAAGGGTGGACTTAGGGACCACGAGTAGCAAAACCCTTGGAATAGCGAGAGAAAAATCCTCGCTTGCAAAGATTGCAAGGAAAGAGTTATCTTTTGTTCAGTAAATATAAAAGGAAAATTTCTGCAGTTAGAGAAATGGTAAATTCTTTCAGTAAAGATTTCGCAGTTTGTTTTCTCTGTTTAAAAAAGACCTTAAGAGAATTAACATCACAATCATTTTTCCCTAGCATCGCTAATAGTTTACATCTGTATTGGGCTTCCTCATTTAAAGAGCCCACACTTGAATTCTGAACTCCGATAATTACCATCTTTTGCCTAGAAAGAAAAAGTCTAGATAACGGGAAGAACTGCCCTTACCACATTAAAAGTTATTTTGTTTGTATATAAAGGGGGGAAATGTAGTAGCCCGTGTAGCCTATGGCTAGGAGAAGTGAGAGTTATAAGAAATACCTGTAATGGAACACCTTGGTGAAAAGGGCATGGAGAGAGATCTCACAAGACGAAAGCATTGGTGAATTGGCAGTCCCTACACCTGTGGTGTTGAGGCATGAGCTCAGCCTTATATTAGGCTGGAGGAGAAGGCAGTTGGGAGCGTGCACTTTCTATCACGGATTTGCTTACTCTGACTCTGTCTCCTCTCCTGCCTGCAGAATACCAGCACAGAGTCTCTCTGCTGGAGATTACCAAGCTCTGCCAAAGACTAAGATCTATCTGTTCTAAGACTGCTTTATTCTAAGATCTCTCTCTCTCTTTCCCTCCCCCCAGCTAAAGTGGATAACCCCTCAAGCACCTAAGAGAAACTGTTCCTGAGCAAGGTAGCTTAGCGGTCCACATCTGGAACCTACCTAAGCCAGGCCCAAGACCAGGCCAGACCCGGGCCCTGGCAAGTAGTGTCAGAAGCCGATCCAGACAAGATCCACTAAAATGACTAATACCATGTCCCAGTAAGGGAGCACCTGGAAATTTTATCCACTGGAAAATGGAACAGTCCCTTTTGTAAACAACTGGGCAGTTTCTTAAAATGTTTAACATAAATATACCATGCAACCCAGAAATCCCACTGCTAGGTTATATACCCAACAAAAAAACTGTTTACACAAGGAATTGTATACCAGTGTTTATAGTACCTTTATATTCACAGTAGCCAAAAACGTGGAGAGACAGTCTATCAGCTGACAAATGGGTAAACAAATCGTGGTCTATCCATACTTAGCAATAAAACAACTGAACTACTGCTACGTGTAACAACTTGGATGAATCTCAAAAGAAGTATGCTAAATTAAGAAGCTAGACGCTCGGCTCGGCACCTGTGGCTCAACTGGCTAAGGCGCCAGCCACATACACCTAAGGTGGCCGGTTCGAATCCCCAGCCCAGGCCCGCCAAACAACAATGATGGCTGCTACCAAAAAAATGGCCGGGCGTTGTGGCGGGCACCTGTGGTCCCAGCTACTTGGGAGGCGGAGGCAGGAGAGACTCGCTTGAGCCCAGGAGTTGGAGGTTGCTGTGAGCTGTGATGCCATGGCTTTCTACCCAGGGGGATAGCTTGAGGCTCCGTCTCAAAAAAAAAACAAAGAAGCTAGACCCTCCAAAAAGGCTATGTTCTTTATTATTCTGATTATATAACATTCAGGAAAAAGAAGCAGGAACACAGGAACTCAGATCTATTTTTGCCTGGGGCTAGAAGAAGGATAGTGACTAAAAAGAGGGTGAGAGAATTTTGGAAGGGAATGTTCCATGTCTTTGTGGTTGTTACGTAACAGCAGACAGTTGTCAAAACTCATCAGATGAACTACTTCATATGAACAGGTTTTACTGTTCATAAGTTAGACTTCAGAATACCTGATTTTTAAAAATAAAACACTTTGTAGAAAATAAAAGCAATTGTGTTTTAGACCTTGGGCTAAGAAGTTTCCTTAAATAAAATACAAATGTATCAACAACAAAATATTGATGAACTTGGCTCAGAATTAAGGCCAAAATCTTTGTGATGTGTCTACAAGACCCTGTGTGATGTGGTCCTGGAGCCACTCTGACCTCAGCTCCAGTCCAGCCACAGTGGCCTATTTATTCTTTAAACATATCAAGCACACTCTGGCTTCATGGCTGTCACCAACCCCATTACATAATCTTATACCACCTTCAAAAGAAATTCACAGAGGAAATTACGAAGGATGACCATGGCCATACAGGACCTGGCGCCCTCCCCCGCCAAATCAGTGCCTCAGTTCTCAGCGTCATTCCAGACCAGACCAGATAGGCCCTGGGAAGGCAGCAGGTGAGCCTGAGAGCAGCACCAGCTCCTCTATACTTCGAGTTGACAACAGCCGAGAGCTGTGTTTCGGGTGAAGACACTGATCCACTGAGAGACCATGGCTAGTTCCACATTACTGATCACTTGGGAAAAGCCAAACTTTTAAACCACAGATGCCACCTAATTAAGCCACAATGGCATTCCCTGAGCAGCTAATTAGTATCAAAGAAGAGAAGCCAGGAGACTCTCAAATGGATTTTCTCTGGTGCCTCATTAACAAAACAGAGGCAGCTCCCCAAGTGCTGAAACTTTTCTGATATTTCACACTAAAGCCTCCTGATTTCCTCAAGAGGCTACAATCACTGACATCACCATCCAAAGCATCTTCTCAGCCTAGGTCCTGCTCAACTCCCTGCCCTCATTTCTCTTCATGGCTTGTCATTCTCCCTGGCCCCAGAAGTAACAAATAGATTTCATCTTTTACGCTACCACTATCTTACTAAGAGTAGCTGCCCAGGGCGCTGAGTTGAGAATGATTTAAAGGCTCACTTCAGATTATACTATAAATCTATAGTGATCAAAACAGTGTGGTACTGGCACAAATATAGATGTATAGAACAGAATTGAAAACCAAAGATGAACCCAGACACTTTTTGTCATTTATTCTTTGATAAGCCTGTCAAAAATATAAATTGGGAGAAAGATTCCCTATTTAACAAATGGTGCTGGGTGAATTGGCTGGCAACTTATAGAAGACTGAAACTTTCTCCTCTAACAAAAATTGACTCACTGGTTAAACGACTTAAACTTAAGACATGAAACTATAAACGTTCTTAGAGTGCTGGGGAAACACTTGAAAAAATTGGCCTGGAGGAATACTTTATGAGGAGGCCCCACCCGGGCAATTGAAGCAACATCAAAAATACATTACTGGGATCTAATCAAACTAAAAAGCTTCTGCACTGCCAAGAACACAGCAAGTAAAGCAAGTAGACAGCCCTCAGACTGGGAGAGGATTTTTGTGGGTTATGTTTCCAACAAACGTCTAAGAACCAGAATCCAGAGAACTCAAACTTAAAAGAACAAATGATTCCATTTCATTGTGGGCAAGAGACATGAACTGAAGCTTCTCTAAAGAAGACAGGCACATGGTCTACAGACACACGAAAAAATGCTCATCTTTAATCAGAAATGCAAACCAAAACCACTTTGAGATATCATCTAACTCCAGAAAGAGTAGCCCACATCACAAAATCCCAAAACTACAGATGTTGGCATGGATGCAGAGAAAAGGGAATACTTCTGCACTGCCTGTGGGAATGCAACCTTTCAGAAAGAAGTTTGGAGAACACTCAGATCTAAATGTAATCCTGATCCTGCAATTCCCCTACTAGGTGTATAACCAAAAGACCAAAAATCACTTGGCAACAAAGATACTTGCACCAGATTGTTCATTCCAGGGAGCAGGATGGTTCAATAGAGGGAGGGTTAATGGTGCGACCACGCCTATGGAGCATATTGCAAGGGTACAAGTCAAATCTATCAAGTATTGAACACAAATGTCTTAACACTGTGATTAAGTAAATGAGGTGAAAGCTATGTTAATTAATAGGGTGTAAGCACTCCAATTCGTACAAATCACATTCAATCACACAAAGGCATAAATGTATTCATGATCTATGTATATATGACTTAATAAAAATAATAAAGGCTCAGATCAATCTCAGTGAGTAATAACACTCTGTGGTAGATTAGGAATGTCTGCCATGGACACAGACCAGGGAAGACTGCAGCATGCAAGCTATATTTTTCCCCTCCCTACTTTTTGCCAAATCTTGAACCATGCTGCATTCCCGGAACATTTACACTTCTTCACACTTCCATGTTTTTGTATGTGATTGTAAATATCTTTGCTTCTGCCATCCTTCAATGTCTTACCTCTCCATAGCTTTCTGTGAGCCTCTTTCCTTGGATCCAAGTAGTATTAATAGTTCTTTCTACCATACTTCCATGATAACATCAGCTTACCATTGCAAGTATTACCCTGATCTGGATAATTGGTGTGCTGTGCAAGAATAGCTTCTCAACTAGGAGGTTCTCCATGGATGGTATGAGTAGATAAGATGCTAGTAGCAACTCTCTGGTGGGAAAAGGGAAATAAGAATAGAGGTATTCATGAGTAAGATAGGAACACACAAGATAGAACTTCTAAGAATAGCCAGAATGAAGAAAAGGACTTCCCATTAAAGGTGTCAGTGAAGGCTCACCACCTAACAGGCCAGGATGTTGCAAGCAGGGTGAGAATCAACAAGAGTGTGACCCAGGTGCAATCATGTAGCACTAGAAGCCCTGCACTAAGGGGGGGGGGGGGGAAATGATCCGAGGTGGAAGCACAAGATGCAAGAAGCAGCAAAGTGCAGTAGAAAGGATAAAAATGTGGATAAATCTAAATGTGGCCCATTAAAAAGCAATAGCAAAGATGTCTTGTGAGGTTTAAACTCTGTGTTGAATTAAAATACATCTTCCAGTTCCATCCATGTAAACATGAAGGAGGTAAAGTCTCCGTTTTTCTTTAGGGCTGCATAGTATTCCATGGTATACATATACCTCTATCCCGTTTAAAGTAGTACCAAAGAAGATGAAATATTTGGGGGTATACTTAACAAAGGATGTGAAAGATCTATACGAAGAGAACTATGAAACTCTAAGAAAAGAAACAGCCGAAAATGTCAACAAATGTAAAAACATACCATGCTCATGGCTGGGAAGAATTAACATTGTTAAAAATGTCCATATTACCCAAAGCAGTATACAATTTTAATGCAATTCCCATTAAAGTCCCACTGTCATATTTTAAAGATCTTGAGAAAATAATACTTTGCTTCATATGGAATCAGAAAAGACCTCAAATAGCTAAGACATTACTCAGGAATAAAAACAAAGCAGGAGGAATCACCCTACCAGACCTCAGACTATACTATAAATCGATAGTGCTTAAAACAGCACGGTATTGGCACAAAAACAGAGCGGTAGATGTATGGAACAGAATAGAAAGCCAACAGATAATTCCAGCTACCTACCGTTACCTTATCCTTGATAAGCCAATTAAAAACATTGAATGGGGAAAAGATCCCTTATTTAACAAATGGTGCTGGACAAACTGGCTGGGGACCTGCAGAAGACTGAAACTGGACCCACACCTTTCACCATTAACTAAGATAGATTCACGCTGGATTAAGGACTTAAACTTAAGACATGAAACCATAAAAATACTTGAAGAAAGTGCAGGGAAAACACTTGAAGAAATCGGCCTGGGCGAATTTTTTCTGAGAC
>CAUYQV010040490.1:0-12361 GCA_963574575.1 Galagoides demidoff
TCCCAGCTACTTGGGAGGCGGAGGCAGGAGACTCGCTTGAGCCCAGGAGTTGGAGGTTGCTATGAGCTGTGATGCCATGGCACTCTACCCAGGGGGACAGCTTGAGGCTCTGTCTCAAAAAAAAAAAAAAAAAAAAAAAGAAAGGACAAAGGACTTAGAATTGTACATAAACTTAGTTGATACAGCAGTGGCAGAGTTTGAGAGGATTGACTCCAGTTATGAAAGAAGTTCTACTGTGGGTAAAATGCTATTAAACAGCATCATATGCTACAGAGAAATATTCCTGAAAGGAAGAGTCAATCAAAGCAGCAAACTTGAGTGTTATGTTAAGAATTGCCACAGCCACTTCAATGTTTGACAACCACCTCCTGAACAGTTAGCAGCCATCAACGTGGAGGCTAGACCCTCCACCAGCAAAAAGATTACTACTCCCTGAATGAAGGCTCAGATGATCCAACAGCATTTTTTAGTAACAAACTATCTTTTAATTAAGGGATGTCCATCTTTTAGATATACGGCTATGGCACACTTAACAGACCACAGGGTAGGGCAAACATAACTTTTACATGCACCGAGAAACCAAAAAAGATGTGTGACTCACTTTATGGCAGTGTCTATAACTGAACCTGCAGTGTCTACAAGGTATGCCTGTACAGGTAAGATCCTGATTGGAAAGATGGAGCAAGGAGTCAATGCTGCTTAATGAGGGAAGCAAAGACAAGAGAGAGCTGATAACAAGGGATAATGCAGATGAGACCGTGGACTGGGCCTCTTTGGTCATAAGGTCAAGGAACAGTTGTAATAGGAAGATCTGAATCACCAGGGAGAGGAGGCTGTGGCCAAAGAGTGGAATGCGTGTATGAAGAGAATTTTGGAGGGCATGCAGCTTTGAGATATGACAAAATCCAGGCTGCAACCATTAGAAGAAATGGCTTAGTAGAGGCAAAAAAAAAAAAAAAAAAAAAAAAGTCATGGAAGTACGGAAGCCGTGGAATTAAAAATACACATTTTGGATGAATCATCCATAAGGACACTGAAGTCCTTCCGATTTGTGGTCATAGAAGGAGAATGTAAGTACTCAAATTAAATTGTCTGTAAATGAAGGGGAGAGGGGAAAGGTACTTGAGCATCCTGGAGCCTCTGGTGGATTCTACACAGAATCCCCACATGCATAGAGTTCTCCAAGTCTCATATACTAGACAAATGATCATTCTAGACTTCTTAAATCTCAGAAAAGACTAGATCTAGATTTCTTGGGAAGTCTTCCTAATACAATTGGAATTTCCTAATAAATGACCTATATTTGTAAATATATCTTTCCAGAGTGATTTTTTTATACGTCAGAGAAATAACTTTTGTCTGCACATTCACTACACGCAACCTTAGAGTCACTCAAATCAAGAAGCTTATGTTTTTTTTGCCAAGATTAATCATCCTCCAATGACTCATCCAATGGGGAACCTCCAGCAAATCTCCAAATACAGACCTTTCCTCTGGTGTGCAAGTTCTTCACCTCCTGAGTCTCTTCTATCTCACATATTTTCATTGAGCTCAACCTCTTTCCTACAGAGCAAGAAGATGGAAAATCACAATCACGAAATTGTTTCCTCAAGTCTCATATAAATCTCTTGATGAAATAGAAGGTCCTGTGCAAACTGTAACGTCTGACGTTTGGCTCCGTATTACACCTGGCATCCTAGGTTACAGTCCAGGGCAGAGGACTGAGGTAGAAAGCTAGCTAAATCAGAGCTGCTTAGCATAGGCTGTATACCACTGCTGGACCATGAACTACTTGTTACCAGGTTGTAGCAAGTAAGTATAGAAACTGGGAGTGTTTAGGAAACTTTATAGCAATTTGACAGAGTATTTTTTTGTGTGTTTGTTAGAAGGAGTAGTTTTTTTGTTTTTTTGGTTTTTTGGTTTTTTAAGACAGAGTCTCACTTGGTCACCCTGGGTAGAGTGCTGTGGCATCACAGCTCACAGCAACCTCAAATTCTTGGGCTTAAGAGATCCTCTTGCCTCAGTTTTCTATGTTTAGTAGAGACAGGGTCTCGCTCTTGTTCAGACTGGTTTCGAACTGGTAAGCTCAAGCGATCCACCCTCCTTGGCCTCCCTTAGTGCTAAGACTGCGTGAGCCACTGGGCTGGGCCACAGACTTTGCATTTTGTTCATGTTTATTATAACTGTATTCCATTTTCCTAGTAAGTCTTTTCATTGCATTTTACAAAAAGGGTGATCCATAATGATTTGGAATTGTTTAGCAATCTGGTTCTTAGCCAAGGATAATTTGAGAATCCCAGGTCTAAATCACATTCCCAGGCTTGTTCCCAAACTGATGGAAACTCTTAAGTTGGAAGAAAAAGTTAGTGAGACATAAATGGGAAAAATAAATGCATTGTACGTAGATGAACCCAATTTCAAATCCCCATTCTACCACTGAGGTTAACCTTGGTTAAGTTACATAATTTCAATTCCTTATCTGAAGGTACAAATAATAATTCTTGACTTGCAGATTTAAGATGAAGATTACATAAGATACTGTGCCATGGACCTAGCACAGTTCTAGGCCCATAGTAGGGATTTTTGAGTTGCCTTAAAGATCATCTGGCTGAATCCACAACCTATTGCTCCAGTGAGAAGCTGAGTCCCCACCAATAAATCAAGCACAGGCACCCTACCATAGTCAAGTGCATCCTGACCAGGGTGCCCAGCTCAGGCAAAGCAAGCAGTATTGGCCAGGTCCTCTCTACCCTGGTCTTTATTATACCTAAACAATTAGCATCCTAAGACGGAAATACAGCATGCCTTGTCTCTCACAATAAAGAATCCAGAGTTTGTTCAGATGTGATGCATGCCTGTGCTTTGTGGGAGCTAAGCCCCTCCCATGATAATCCCATTTGCCTATCCGGTGACTGATTCAGGGGTGGGTTTGTGATGTAACCAAACCAATGACCATGAGGAGAGATCTGAGTCTCTCCAGGACTGAGGGGCTTCTAGGAAATACTAACTCTTAGAAGCCAGGAAACAAGGCTTTTTTCTGCTTCTAAATGCCCACATTCGAAAAATTGCTAAACTCTTCTGGGGACTATGAGGAGACTCAGCCTAAGAGTATATAAATCAACACAGAGAAAACAAACAAAATAATGGAAAGAAGTAGGATTTTGGTGATTTGGATAAACCATGAGTTAACCAATCCTAGGTCAGAACTACCTCAGTGTTTGCAATATGCGAGATAATTTCCCTTTTGTTTAAGTTATTGTTGCTCAGGTTTTTGGCTTCTTGAAGCCAAAAGTATGTGCAAAAAGGACATGTGAACCTTGGGCCATGAACAGTCAGGCAACTTCAATCCTGGGGCTTCCCCTACTCCTCTGAGTCACCTCTGACTCATCCATGAGCCCCAAATATTTAAAGGAGTTTAGGATAGGCAAGGAGTTCACTCCCTTTCACGAGATAACATGACTCCTGTGTTTTAGCAAATTCTCAGGCCAGCTTCATCCTGTCTCTCTCATTGGTTTTGGCTAAGGAAACCAGAGTGCTACAGAGCTCAGCGCAGACTCCGAGACTGTGAATGAAAGGTGTGAGGAGCAGCTGGGCCTGGTGCTTCACACCTGTAATCCAGCACTCTGGGAAGCCAAGGCAGTGGATTGCCTGAGTTTGAGACCAGCCGGAGCCACAGCAAGACCCTCAGGAGACTGAGACTGAGGCAAGAGGATCACTTGAGCCCAAGAGTTTGAGGTTGCTCTGAGCAGTGGCTGTGAGCACTCTACTGAATGTGACAAAGTGAGAATCTGTCTCAAAAAAAAAAAAGGTGTGAAGAGCACCTGCTTGTGTACTGAGCTGTGTCTGCCTCCCTCACAGACCCTGCCATCAGCCCCTTCCTCCTAGAGTAGACCCTTCTCTCCAGCTCTTTCCCATCTGCTGAGGACTTCCTCAAGCCCCTCTCTCCATGAAGCTGACCACCACAAAGCAAGACCATACCCTGTGCCACATGGTTATAGACTGGGTGATATTCTGCAAGGTCCTCCTTTCTTTTTTTTTTTTTTTTTTTTGAGACAGAGCCTCAAGCTATCCCCCTGGGTAGAGTGCCATGGCATCACAGCTCATAGCAACCTCCAACTCCGGGGCTCAAGCGAGTCTTCTGCCTCCGCCTCCCAAGTAGCTGGGACCACAGGCACTGGCCATAATGCCTGGCTATTTTTTGGTTGCAGCCATCATTGTTGTTTGGCGGGCCCGGGCTGGGGATTTGAACTCACACGTAGGTGTACGTGGCTGGCGCCTTAGCCGATTGAGCCACAGGCGCCAAGCCAAGGTCCTCCTTTCTAATTGCTTCCTATGAGCTTGACATTGCCCCTCAAACCTGACTGTGCACCTGAGTGCTGGGATGAGTACAGCGCTACATTCCCAGCAGTGCCAAGTGCAGAGGGTCATTAAATTAATGTTTTCGTTCAAGTAAAAAGTAAACATTCCCCAAGTCATATAATCACAAACATATTTTTTCTTTTGCACTTTTTGGCTGGGGCTGGGTTTGAACCCACCACCTCCAGCATATGGATAGGGCTGGCACCCTACTCCTTTGAACCACAGGTGCTGCCCACAAACATTTTGAATTAGCCCCTCAAAGGCTCTGTAAGCCAGTGGCTGCCCACAGCAATGGACGTCTCGCTCATACTTCAGTGTCTGCCATGACACAGAACTCGTTACTTTGTGCCACCTGTCTCATTTCTGGACAGCTCTTGATATTGGCAACTTCTTTCAATTTTATTATCAGGCCCAAATTTGCTTCCCTATAATTAGCCTTCAGTTATTTTATTTATCTTTCTGGGATAAAAGAGAATGAATATATTCCATCTTCACATGGAAATATTGAAAGCAGCTATTACATCTGTTTTAAATCTTCACTTTTCTAAACAAAATATCTTCAATTACTTATTCTGTAAAAGGTATGGCTTCCAGAATTTTTTCCACATTTCTTGCATGCACTCCGATTTCTCTTAAAACTTCATTTATGTTTTTAATTGACAAATATTTAAATAGTTAAGAACCCCATTTATTGGATGTGGGACACATTATTCTTAATAAAGCATCACAAGAATGGAGAAATAAGAATCCTATGTACTTAATTCTGATATGAGGACAATTAAGGTCCTAGTACCCTGGGGGGGGTGGGACGTGCTGACACCGGGATGGCGGGCGGGGGTGCGGGGGTCAAGGGGTTTGGTGCACCCTTTGGGGGTGGGACACAAATATAAGAGGGTCCTTACCTAACAAAAGCAATCAGTATAACCTGGTTCTGTGTACCCTCAATGAATCCCCAACAATAAAGAAAACCCCATTTATTAGTTCAGCAAATATTAAGTTCTTTTTTGTGCCAGGCTCATGGCAAAGAATCAGCTATGGAGCTTGCAGTCAAGAGGGAAGACAATTAAACAGTGACAGTGAGGAACAACATGTGCTGGGTTATTGCACCACTTCCAGGGCACCATTCACACATGATACAACACAAACTTCACCCTTGGAGTTGTGCAACTTGGTAGACCCGTCCCTGATGAGGGCAAGCAGAGTGTGGATCTGGACAGGCCTCCATAGGAGAGAGGGCATGTAAACTGAGACCTGAAATATGAGCATCAGTTGTTAGGTAAAGTGAGAAAGGAACAGTGTGCTGGGTTAAGGGAACAGCATGTGAAAAAATATAGGGGCAAAGGGGAGAGAGCGAGAGAAAGCAGAAGGAACAAAGAGAAATGAAGCTCAAGGAGTTAAGCGGGGATGAGAACTCGCCGTCTCTGCCAGGCCACATTAGGGAGGTTGACTCATGTCCTAAAGAGGGCGGAAATCCATTGGGTTTTAAACAGCACAGTACCGTGATCATATTTGCATTCTGGCTTCTGTGTGGAAAGTGGATTAGAGAAGAATAAAGCCAGAAGCTTAGAGACCAGTTCAAAATCTAAGTTCCCCCCTCACCTCCCTCAAAATCAGACAATGGCCCGAACCAACATAGCACCAGTAGAAACAGAAAGTAAATTCTGTACACATATTTGTGAGCCAGTTTGGATATAGAGTCAATTTGATTGGTAGCTGGATACAAACATGTACGGGGCGAAGATGAGGGAGAAGTTACAACTATCGTGGACAAGCGGGCAGATGACGGTGCCACCTACTGAGACCGGAAACCTAGGAAGCTCAGGTTTTGAAAAAAGGGGGAAAATAAAGAACCAAATTTTGGATATATCCAGTTGAGAAACCATGAGATACCTAAGTAGATGTCTAATTGGATTTCAGGAGATGCGTCCACAGGATGCTGGAGTGTGAAGAGTGACTGTAGCCATGGGAGATCTCAACTCGGAAAAAAAAGAGGTGGAATGAGAAGAGAAGAAAGCATAAACTGCTGAGGAATACCATCAGTTAATGGCTGAGATGGGGAAGGGGCATTATCAACGGAGGCCGAGGAGGAACAGCCAGAAAAATAATGGGAAAAGTGAGAGCTTGTGGCCCTGGAAGCCGAGTGAAGCAGGAGGAGGCAGATACTGATGACAGCACCATAGCTGTGCCCGGCCGAGGGAGTAAGACTATTGTCCTCCTTCTCTGGGGTCCGTTATCATGATACAGCCTCACCACTAAAATGCAGATCCTTTTGTGGCACCTGCACCACGTGGTTTGCCATACAATGTGTGGTGGCTTGACCCGTGTCCCCCAGAAGTTATGTTTAGTCTGAACCCGTCAGTACCTATGAATGTGACCTCATATGGAAATAGTGTCTTTGCAGTTATAATGTTAAAACAAGGTCATGCTAAATCAGGGAGGCTCCTAATCCAGTGACTGGTGTCCTTACAACAAAACAGAAATTTGGATGCAGAGACATGCACACCTAGGAAAGACAGCCGTGAGAAAACAGAGGCAGAGATTGGAGATGTGCTGCCACAGATCAAGGCAAGCCAAAGACGGCCAGCAACCACCAGAAACCAGAGCAGGGAGGAATCTTCTCTGGGGCCTTCAGAGGAAACACGGCCATGATGATACCTTGATCTTGGTCTTCTAGCCTCCAGAACTATGAGAGAATACATTTCTGTTTTTGTTCTTGTTTTGTTTTGTTTTGTTTGAGACAGAGCCTCCAGCTATCTCCCTGGTTAGAGTGCTGTGGCATCATAGCTCACAGCAACCTCCAACTCCTGGGCTCAAGCGATTCTCCTGATTCTGCTGGGACTATAGGCACCCACAACAACACCCTGCTATTTTGGGGTTGTAGCCGTCATTATTGTTTGGCAGGCCCAGGCTGGATTCGAACCTGCCAGGTCAGGTGTATGTGGCTGGCACCTTAGCAGCGTGAGCCACAGGGGCCGAGCCACATTTCTGTTATTTTAAACCACCCAATTTGTAGTAGTCTGTTACAGAAGTCCTAGGAAACTAATACTCTGGGTTCCACTGAAATCCAGTCTTTTTTATTTAAACTATGACCAAGTTACACAACTTTGTTCTGTGTTGTACACTGATAATTAAATTTATGATGTACGCTCATCCATCTTTGCTTTGCTCTTGTATATTTTGGGCAACTGATCTATCTTCTGATAAATGTGCCTTTTAGACCTTTGCCCAAGTTGATAGAACATTTAAACATGGTGGGCCAAGGCCATAGTACATCAGATATCAATCAAGGTCCTTCTTCTAGTTAGAGTTAATAGACAACTATATCTTATCCACAAACTGATCACTTAAGACATTCTCAGATGCCTTGATGAAATCCGGATATACCAAACCTACTGGAAATCCAAATCTACCAGCCCAATGACCACATGAAACAATTGTCTAGACCAGAATGACCTCAAATATGCCCTCTCCAAATGAGTAAGCTATGGTGCAGGAGTATTCATTTTGAGTGAACCTTAATTTCTCTACCACAGGCATTCTGACGCCCTGTTAAGTCACTTATTCTGCTCTTGCCTCAGCCTTCACATTCGAGGTACTCTGTCTCCCCAAGCATGACCTTGCAGCTCCTCTGATACCTGACACCTGACTCTGCATCCATCTATAGACTCCTCCTGACTCCCTCGGCATACCCCCGGCTAGTGGCATTCACTCTTAGAGGTGGGATCTACACAGCAAACCCTAACTGGCTCCTAGTGACTGTTGCATTTTTCTTACTTGCTCACACACCGTGGGCATAACAATCTCACATCTCACTTCACTCCTAAGGTAGAGAGAAGCATCAGGGAGCCTTCCACATAGAAACCAGGAGACAGCCAGAAGCCGAGAGAGGAAAGATGTGGGTTGAAACTCTTCCGTTGATGTGAGAAACAGGTGCCATAGAAACTGAGGCTTGTTAAACAGAAGATAGTACAAATGTACAGTAAACACCCTGTTATCTGGAACTCAAGCAACCAGCATGTGCCCCAGCCAAAAAAAAAAGAAAAAAATCTGAGTTTAAACTTGGGGCACTGAGCCATCAGTAAACTGAAACTTTATATATCACTCCTGCGGGTCCTGTAACAGCTTTAAGTGTTAATGTATGTTACTTGAAGTTATAAAAAGATGGTAGTGAAGTTGAAAAGTGTACCGACTACCATATAGCTAAAATTGTACACTGCATGTACAAAGCTATTCTTATAAGACAGTAAAGCTGTTACAATGAGTAAAGTTTGCCTTATTTGTCTTAATTTGCTTTTAATTAGTGTATTTCAATATCAATATCAATATAGATTTTATAGTATGATATGGTGTAATAAGTGGTTTAGAATTAGTTAGTCTTATTTTTAATAGGACCTCTCAAGCAACCGGAAACTACATTTATCTGAAACTCACCAATCCACATGGGTGCCGGATATTGGGGAGATTACTATATCTCCATGTTTCTTGCCAGAAACCAAAGCTTTGTACGTCCAATGTCATAAGGGGGAGGGCGTGGGAGCTGTCCGTATCCACCCTTCCCTTCACTCCTGTTCTGATGGGTTGGGCCTGGGGGACTGCCTCACAGGAGTGTGTTTATGTGATGGCTAATGTTGAATGAATGACCTTCATTTGTTCCTCCCCTCCCTTTCTTCCCCTGTTGTTTCATAAGGCATGCTAACCTTCTCTTTTCTCCTCTCTTGTTTCCATGGGAAAATACTAGGAATAAATAAAGACATACTCATGCTGTAAAACAAAAAAAGATCCATCATTCCAGAATAATAGCATCTTCGTTCCTGTATCTGGAATCAAAAGGCTTCACTAGCCACAATCTCTTTGCTAGGCAAAGACTCAGCAGCTCGTTTGTAGCCAGAAAGGAAAATACCAATTTTTCCTCCCAGATTTCCCTAAAGATACTTAGGATATTGGGATTAACCAGATAGACAATGATTAGAACTAGAGAGTCAGCCTCATCATGGGGGATGTTAGTTAGGGTAACATTAGATGCTGTAACAGGTAAGCCCTGAACTCTCAGTGGCTTAACACACAACTTTATTTCTTACTCTCAGAAAGAATATACGTGGAGGTGGAAGCAGGGAGGGAGGTAAAGAGGGAGGCAGGGAAGGAGAGAACTCTGTTCCACACTGTCATTTGTGCTAAGGGAATTTGTGTTATTCATGTCACAGGCACCCCTCAGAAACAGGACAGACCCCACGCACCCATCATTTGGTTTGCATAGCAAGACTGATGATGCCACATATGGAACAAGAAGTTATGAAAAGGTTTTTATTCTCATAATGGGACTTCCTGGGGAGATCAGGGAAGGCTCCCAAGCAGGTACAAAAACAGTTTGAGAGAGAAGAGAGGGGCAACCGGCTTGGATTTTATCATAGTGAGGGAGTGGGGCAGGGTTCAAGAGCCCCGGTTACAGACTTGGACTTGCATGGTTTGAAGTTCCTGCCAAAGCCACAGGAGGAGGTGCTCAGGCCTTCCCATCAGCTTGTGGGGCAGATGAGGTCAGAGAAGCAGTGGGCTTGAGAGCTGTCAACAAATACCAGAAGTGGAACCAGACTCTATGACCCTTTACTGTCATCAGCCCATGGCTTCCAAGGTTGCTCCAGATGTCAGCATGCATCCAGAAGATAAGAAAAGAGGGGTGGTGGAGGAGCTCACGGGAGGTTCTGATAAGTGGGCGCATTCCTCCTGCCCACATTCCATTGGCTGGAACCGAGTCCTCTAGATGCAAGAGGGGCTGGAAATGTAACTGGCTGGGCAGTCACTTTCCATTGACAACTAGGGAAGGGGGCAGAAATCTTTGGTGTGTAGTCACCCAATTATTCCACAAAGGAATACAAGCAGCAATGGACCCAGGTTTCTTGGGGTCCAAAGCTTGGATTATTTGGATGCTGTCTTTAAGAGAAAATAAATAGGCCACGTGCCCATCTAAACACAACAATTAAATAAGTGAGGTGAATGCTATGTTAACCAGTTTGATGTAAACATTCCAAATTGTATATAAAATCAGCACATTGTACCCCACAAATGCAGTATTGTACACTGTTATGATCTAATTTTTAAAAAAGAAAGAAAAAATAAATAAAAATTACAGATACCAAATTATAAAAGGGTCCTTGCAAATCAAGGCTCTGAAGTTCAAAGTTCATCAGCTGTACTGTGAAGGCCTCCTGCTGTAACTTACCACTGGATGATCTGACAGAGGCCATCACCAACCATTCTTCATGTCCACTAAGGACAAATCAAGAAGAAAGGAGTTCCTGGGACTCTTTTTCTAGATCCCATGAAAACAGTAGCCAATGTGCTATGAGAATTGGAAAAAATCATATTGTTGTAAGTTTTCTGTTAGTAAAGACAGGCAAATTGTTAACCTTGTTGCAACCTCAATACCTAAGCAAATTACATCCTTTGATTTTTTTCCTCCATACGTAGTTATTCAGTACAGAAGTTTGGAATGCTTTTTAAGTAAAAGGTTTGCAGGGGTGAAGCATGGAAAATACTCTGATTTGGTGGTTTGTGATTTCAGAAAATTTGAGAAGCATCAGTATCCCTTTGTGGGCTTCCAGCCTTGAGATTCTGTGACTCGGAGACGCCCCAGAATATCCATCCCTCAGCCTATTCCTTGATATGCCTGTCTAGGGGTATGTGATATAAATATCACAAGGTGGAGTTAGGACCCCACTTGCCCTCCAGGCTCTAGGAGCAAGGGACATACCCCTACACCCACAACAGATTTGTGGCCCAGGGTTGTCATCAGAATGGCCCATTGGAGGAGAAAAGGCACAAACTCCCAGACAACACCAGAGTTGCACCACCTGGGTTTCGGCTCCACTGACTAACAGCTTTTGGTACAAATCCTCCTCTCCTTATGTTCACATTTTTACTTTCCTGTTTCCTTGATTTTCTTATTTGTTTGTATTCAGATGCATTATACAACATTGAATACAATTTTGCAAGTTTCCATTTGGGAAAAAATGGCGTAAAATAGAATGATAAATAACGAAGTGGAAAAAACAACCAGAAATTTGTTTAAATGATACCACTGTTGTGTCCAGACAGAGGCTGGGTAATTAAAATGACTTCTTGGGGGATCTTTTAACCCTCTGCTTTCATCCTTCTGGGCATCCAATATTTACCAAGCACTATCTAGGTGCCAGGCTTCCAGACAGATGCTGGGGACAGCACCTTCTCAAGTTCAACCTTACTCCAAGGGCAAACTGCCTTCTGCCTGCCCCTCTGCTGGGGCATAAGCCTGTGGGAAATTTGTCCACAGCAGCCCCCGCTTAGCCTGCTGGGGCAACAGGTTGAGGAATGAGATGGTTGGAAAGGTTAGTGCAGTTACCACTACAGGACCCACTGAGGGCAGAGCAAGAGGAAATGGGCAGAAAGAGCCACAGGAGGGATCGGGGTTTTACAGAGGGAAGGCTTCCCTCCATCCCGGCTGGAGAGCTGTCTCAGCTGACAGGAAAGCTAAAGGAATCAGAGCACTGGCCAGCTTCCTCCAGGGCTTCCCTGGATCTCCTGGCCTGAGCACCCACTGCTGTGTCTGCCACCCTCTCTGGCACTTCTCATATAGCCCCTGTGTTGTTCTCCACAAAAGTGTCATGTCAGGGAGGTCCATCTCCACTCTCTGCGTAGAGTACAGGACCTCAGCTGGTTCCACAGCAGTGGAGTGAGCACACACACACATTCCTTTCTGCCCTTGTAGAGTCTCTATGCCAGCCATTATAAATTAAAGTTTAGACTTTTAGACAGTGATCAGAGCTATGGGTACAATTAAGGCGAGTAACTCTGTACGTGTACATGTCAACAAAAATAATTTTTTTAAATAGAGCCATGAAGAGTATAGTGCCCACAGGGAGGAGTCAAAGGAGAGAGGGAAGATTGCAGCTTTAAATAGGGCAATAGAGTAGATGCCACTGAAAACAGTGACCTGGGAACAAAGCATACAGGAGATGAGTGGTGTTGATAC
>CAUYQV010040491.1:0-28727 GCA_963574575.1 Galagoides demidoff
GGTTTCACCCTGGGCTGGGTGTGTCTGTGCTGTGTTCCTGACGCCACATCAATCAGAGATCCACCCATGTCTGCCATGAGTAACATCCTCTCAGGGTCCCTGAAAATGGATCCCTGACCCGGTGCAACCCAGTTTGAACACTGTCTCCCCTAAGTAAAAGGGCTTTGGCTGTAAAGATGTTTTCTGATTTTTTTTTTGAAATTATCTTTTACTTTTATTTATAAATATTAGTCATTGAGACTTTGGGAAAAAAATGAGAAGAAGTTAACTGATGACTCCATACTGAACCTCAGAGTCAAAGCATTCCATAATAGACATACTCTTACTTGACAATGTGAATGCTACTTTCTTTGCATTATTATTATTATTGTTTAATATTTTGATGCAACAATCATCTGATTTCTTTTCTGAATGTATTTATCTTCATTTGTTCTTTACAAGGTTTTTGTTTCTAGTCCTCATCTTAAACATTGTTACTATTATTAAATTTTAAGCCTTTTTAATTTTGTGAAGGCAAAAAGTGGTAACCTAATAAACACATGTATATGTAAAAATAAATAAATAAATAAAAGAATATCTAGCACATAAAAAAACACAACAGTACATGCTTGCAATTATTGTTAATATACTCTCAAGCTCTAAAGAAATGATATCTCTACAATTTGGAATTGGGGAAGATATGTTATGTTACAGCACACTAAAAACAACTGAAAAACAAATTAGCTTATTGCTGTCTAAATTCCCCTTAAATAGTTAATCTCAGTCATTGTAAATATTTATCATTGCCCACAAGTCACTGTGGGGGGCAAAGCTACAAATTCCATGTGATTTGAATCATTTTCTCATGAATATCCTTTGTCAATTTTGATACTAAAATTTTCAAGCATTATGAAGGGATTAAACGAAACCCATCTTACATTGATTGTGGCATCACTCTACTGAGTATCTAACGCCTCAGCTCAATAAATAACCATCCATCATTATTTTTTTAGTCAGTCTTGGGTCTTTTGACAACATTCTTACCTAGGTTAAGTGAAATTAATTTTCAGTTACTATTTACTGATACCATTTTTGAAACTCAAGCCTTCCACTATTTATACCGTTAATTCATTATTTACCTCCTATCTGAGAAATTGATGTGGAAACCTTATTGATTCAAAAATGATTGTATATCCATTTAATACTTACATATGTAATACTTAATTTCTGTTGTCAACTTTCTGAGAAAATGAACTTAAAATCATGGGAAACAGGTTTTCTTATCAGCCACTTATATATATTATTTATATACCTCAGCTTCCTTTTACTCTCCTATAAAACAATGACTTTGAATCAAATAATCTTTAAAAAAAGAAACTTTCAAATATAGCATGCTATTAAATTATATTCACCCAAAGAACAAAATCCTTCTCTCTTATTTTGTTTGACTTAGCATTTTTATTTTGCTTCACACTTTAATTTTTTTTTCTGAAATGCGCATTTTCTAAAAGGAAGAAATTTCCACATAAAACAATTACCAAAAAAACTGATTTGAATGGACGATGCCATCTTCTGTTCCATGTGAGGATATTAATGGACTTATGATTAAAAGAATAAAAAGCGGTAAAAATAACAGATAGACAAGCCGAGTCTATAAAGGTGTGGGGTCTCACATCTTTGATTCTTTGCCATCCTCTACTAATTCAAACTCGGTCTTTAGCTAAGACCAACCTCGGTGGCAGTCAAGAACTAAAGGAGAAAGGACAAAGCATTTGACAGATGGGTAGAGAAGGGTGATTGACTCAAGAGGAAAGGGAATAAAGATGAGAAGGAGAAAACAGCACCATTTGATCAGTGAAGATTACTAGGAAAGAACAGAGGGGGTGGGTGAATCCAGGAGACAGAGTAATTTCGGTGTTAGCACCTGGGTTTGAAATTGACTGAATGGCACAAGAGGAGGAGATTTATTCTCATCACTATTATCTTGAATGGATCCAACTGAAGCTTGACAAAGAGAAATAAGAACAAAAGGCAGTGAGCTGATAGCTTTGACAATCACGGGGATACCTGCAAGTAGAAAAATTCAGGAGACAAGAAGAAAATAAAGACACCAGGAATGACAGCAATGTCTGAAAGGGGACAGAATTTAGTGGCCAACTTAACATGGCTTCCTCAACTGTAAGGTCTATTCCCTAGGCGTGAGGTAACAGATGCTCTGGGACTCGCTTTAGCAAACAGAAGTAATCCTCAATCACATCTCTGGGTGTATCCCTCAGATCTGTTCTATCCTTCCCTTGTCTTGCTGGGTACTTGTTCACCCATTTCTGTTCTTCCGTCCTTTAGGTTCCATGCCTGGCATTGCTAACAGTTGTTTCAACCTTGGATTTTCCCAATGACATGGCACTTCACTTTAGCTCTGCAGGTGGAGTGCCCTCAAATGATTTTCACCTTCATTTCTACCTGACTCTTGGACACCTCTCATGCCGGCACATCTAACGGAGGGTATAACACACTATTACGTAAAGCACTGATGTGCCTGCCACAATAATCTTTCCATATTTTATGTGAATGCCAGAGGTGGCATATTAGAAGAAAAAGAATGAATCTATGGCATTATGTAGTTAAGTCAGTCACAGAGTAACTTGCAATATCATATTCATAACTAGAGATGGAGCCTTGAGTGGGATATCAGAGACATATTTCAGGAGGGACTACAAAGAGTGCCCTTTCAAATGGATGTGAAAATTATCACTTCCTGTTGGCTCTGCCAGTGCTACTTACATGGTACGAGTTATTCCAGCATCTTTTCCCAGTGCTGTGTGAGTAGCGAGCAGCATTTATGGTTGGTTCCACATTCACCAGCAACGCATACGCACCTCCCTCCAGGCCACACCCTCAGAACACTGGCACCACGATTCTAGTGGAGGGAAAACCAGTCACTTAAGCCAGCAAATATCATAGGTTCGTTATGAAAATTTCTTAAACTACGTATACAATATCCATTAGAAAAACACCTTTGTTTTTCAATTTATATTTGAATGAGACTGCAACAATAGGGGAAAGGACTCAAAAATGGTAGTATTGACCAGTGTAAATCGTGGGCAAAGAATACAGTTCGGAAGAATACAGAGTTGGCTGTAGCAGCAGCTGAGCATACCACAAACCTATGGAAAAAAAAGAAATTACTGTAGCACACAGAAAAATATGAGAGCCTCAGTTCAGAGATACGGTATGCTGTGAAGTTTGAGGACAGGTATATGATATCAACCAAATCTCTGTATCTGATAATGGGCCAATTTGGAACACCGGGGAAGCTGGAAAATAAATTGTGGGCTACCAAGACTGCGCACTTCATATATAATATTTTCCTAAGTATTTGGAGACACTGAGGAAGAGCTTATCTTACCTTTAACACTGTAATGATCAGTTTCAACAGATCATTCCCCAAAGGAAGACAGTGTGGAAAACCAACTTCCTTCTTGGTGAGAAACTTCCAGGAAGTGGAAAATGAAAAATCAAGTAATGCAATTTTAACTTTGAACCTAAACGAGGCTTTACTGATGTATTCCTGTAATTTAAGGAGAGATTCTATTTTTATCAGATTCACTCACTTTATTGCTCCTTTGTAACCAAAATGCTTGTACAATTTGTCAGTGTAAGAAGGCGCTGAGATCAGAGGGTACAGGAGATGGTGTCCAGATAGTATTTTCCTCAACAAGACTTAACGCCTTTCCTCGAATCTAAACAGCATGGTAAAGTGCAGTAAAGGTATTTCCTTGGGTGTTTGTTCATATTTTAAATTCTAATGTTCCACTGATTATAGAATGAGTAATTGACTTAGAAACAATTGAAACCGAGGCAGAAAATAGATTTTACTATATGTTTCAAATTGTGAAAAGGAAAAGATGTTTCTTTGAATTCGAGAAGTACAGAGCTGTATATAAAATGGATATTGTTTAGAGACGGGATTCTTAAGATTTGTTGTGAAGCCCTGCACAAACACAGAACTAGCCTGAGAGATTCTGCCTTTTCAACAAGTTCTACAGAATATTCCAATGCACAGCAAACATCAAGAAGCCCGGCTTTACAAAGCAATTGCTATACACAAAAGAGAAAACCCACAGATATGTAACATGCACTTCTGCTTACCTTTTTAAAATAATATGGTAGGCTTCCAACACAACATTTGTGTGACCAGCATTCATCTTGGAGGTCTGATCAATTTTGTTTGAAAACCAAATCTTCAGTCTCTGAGTTGAGTCAGTGAATAGATAAAGTAGTGTTCACTTCAATTTTGAGATACTGGATAAACCAAATAGCAATCGTATTGACCCTAACTAGAATAATTGTAAAATTAAAAAAATGCCATCCCCCAAACTATAAATATCTTTAGTTATGATTATTTTGAATAATTTATATACTAAAACTCTTCTGGGCATTTCACCTTTCAATTCTCTTTAAAAAACTTTTAATGATATATCTTTATCTAATATTCTTTTTTAGGTTGTTTCCATACTTGACATATACCTGTAACTTTCCCATTAATATAAGTGCAAATGAAATTTATGTGCATCCATTGATGGAAGAATAAAACTCTTCATATCATATTTTCAAATGTGGGCTTCTAACTTCTGAGAATATATTTGATCAGAGCAGAATAGCAGCCTGATGAGTAACATTTAGATTGATAAGACATTGTGATTCATAATTGATACAATCTTAGATCTGCCAGTGCAACAAAAGGTCACTTTGAAAGTGGATGTGGGCTAGAGCCTGCGATAAATTGGAAATAATACTGTATCACGTAAGGGAGGAAGATACTGACACAGATCTACTTATTCATATCAAATTAAAAATATCTTGGAAAGCACAGTAATTAACAGCTAGTTCTCAGAACTTGACATTCCACACAAATGTCACTCCCCAGGGTATTACACAGGAATTAGAGTGTCCTTTCACTGTCAGACTGATAGATTGTATACTACCGAATAAAAGCAGGAAAAGACTCTCATTTTCAGGGATGTTTTGGATTTAAATGGAAGTATATCACATTTCTTTGTGTTTCTGACTTAGGAAATAATTATCAATCTTGCTCCCTTTGAAAATGTATGGAAGATACTACATATATTCCTTTACATTTTAAAAATAAAAATATTAGAAAGCAGCTAAAAATGTCATTCTTCAGAGCACGGCATGTTATGGGAATGGGGACTAGGTTAAAGTGGTAACTTTATTCCATTTGATCTCAGAATTTGATCTATTGAGAAGAAAACCTTTTACCACAAGTTAGAACCTATATTTTCTTAATAAGCCATCCATCTTTATCGAAGAATAAGAATTTATCAAAGAATACATCTTCTTCTATAGGGAGAAACACAGCATTGATCACCAGGGAGCCCCAATCATCACATCAAAATTGACCTGTAGGGTAAAGACTGGATCTATGACTATAAGATATAAATACCCAAATTCATTATGATCGTGATCAACGTTTGTCATTCTCAATTTGCCCTTTCCTTTTTTTTAAATCCACACAGACATACTATCCATGAAGAGGTCTTGACTACACAGGACCAAAATGAAACAAACCCCCAAAACTCCTGTGTTTGAAGCAAACATGCAGATAGGGATGCCGTTGTTCTAAAACACCATCTCCCCCAAATCCATAAGGCCCCACATGTACATTTTCACTAGTCATTGCCACAACAAAGCCATCCCTATCATAATGAACTCACAATTCTGCATCCCATGACATTTTGTGCATTTGTTACGTTGAACCAACTTCTTCACATGTACCTCCCTCTCACTCTACTACACCCCCTGAACTCCAAATGTGTGTTTTTCAAACTTTTTCACATTTTAAAACTCTTCTCTGAATATTGCCTTGTCTTAGTGGAAATAAAACTGGTTCCCTTCTACCTTGCAAATGGAAACTGTCTTTGAACTTGGTCTGAAAGTAGTATTAGTGTCATCTTTTCTATTTGTTATCCCAGGACGCTAAATTCCCCTTAACCTTATGAAACTTGGAGCTCCACTCTTTTCAGTTCTTTCACAATTGCCCCCTTCTCTCATTGCCATCATCTGTGGAACATGCAATCTTCCTCTTATTTTTTTGACATAATTGTGGTTTTCTCTCTGCTCTTGGTATCAACTCTTGAAGAACTTCCAAGTCCATGATAAATACATACCCTTTGGATGGAGTTCTCACTTCTTGCCCTTTCTAAATACCTCCCCTTCCATTTCACCTGGTTACTCCTAAATTCAAAGCATGGATTCACTCTCCACTATGATTCTTTTTCTTTTTTTTTTTGAGATAGAGTCTCACTTTGTTGCCCACAGTATAGTGCTGTGGAGTCATAGCTCACAGCAACCTCAAACTCTTGGGCTTAAGCAATCCTCTTTCCTCAGCCTCCCAAGTAGCTGGGACTATAGGCACCCACCACAATGCTCAGCCAGTATTTTAAGACAGGATCTTGCTCTTGCTCAGGCTGGTCTCCAACCTGTGAGCTCAGGGCAATCCACCTGCCTTGGCCACCTAAGTGTGGGGATTACAGGTGTGAGCCACCAAGCCTGGCCCACTCTCCACTATGATTCTTTAAGATGGTCTATATTCTCCTTAAACAATCAGTTCTTATCCCTCTTCCTTCACCAAACTCTTTCTAAGCTAAGAAGCCATCAGAAGGAAACATCCTTATTTCCCTCCAACAATCTACAAACCTACCTGTAGTTGTACTGGTTACAAAGAAAAACCCATTAATATTTGTTCTGGATCCTCAGACTTCCCATCTCTTTTCTGCATTTTCAACTTCTCATACTTTTATGGATCTTTCCCACTAGGATTTCTACATCATTTTTTTATATCTCACATAAAAGATGTGTTCTAGTTATTTCATAAAATTCAGCCTGTTCCTGCCTATATGGTCTGTCTTCTCTTCCTTTTCCCTTGTTCTCTCATCAGGGATTTACACATGAGGTTTAATACACTGCCCAGTGACAATCTGTTTAAGGTCATCTCAAGCTATGCCCAAAACCTAGAGTACACTACAAATACCTATTTATATAATTTTTAGGGAAAAATTATAATTATAATTTTTTATAATTTATTTATATAATTTAGGAACCAGTGAGAGATTTTGATTTGTAACAAACTCATCCAATTTAGAGTAACATCACTTTTTTAAGCCTTCACTAACTAACTAAATGGTTTTGCAGTTTGGCACTGGATCAAAAGAAGAGTCAGAGTTGAAATCCATCCAGCATAGGATTCACCAACCCAAATTCTTGAGTAAACACTGAAATATATTTACAGATTTTCTTGTCAAAAGTAACAGCTGGAAAAATTAAATGAGATAAGCAGTTTCAGTGGTTGTCCAGTACTAGAAAGATAATCTGGGTTGTGAGTATACCCCAGTTAAGTTCCTGTATAAAATCAAAACTTCATATAGAAAAATAAGAAAAACTGGATTCATTCACAGTGTCAAAGAATAATTTAAAATTACCAAAGATTTAAATAGGGGGAAAATGTGACTCAAAGACAAGAAAAAATCAGTAAAGGGAAACAACCCCAAGGTGATCCAGACATTGAATGTTATAGATAATAATGTTAAAAAATATATCAGAACATGAAAAATAAACTTACCAGTAATAAACACACAAGAATTTAGCATACCATTGGAAACACCACAAATAAACTAAATCAAAATTCTAGAGCAAAAAAAATTCCAGAAATGATGGGTTTAATGTTATAAAGAACATAGATGAGACGCTTCTGAAAGGCTACTGTGATGGCCGCCCAGGGAGAGCCCCAAGTCCAATTCATGTTCGTATTGGTCGGTGATGGTGGGACTGGAAAAACTACCTTTCTGAAAAGTCACTTGACTGGTGAATTTGAGAAGAAATATGTAGCCGCCTTAGGCATTGAGGTCCATCCCCTTGTGTTTCACACCAACAGAGGACCCATCAAGTTCAATGTATGGGATACAGCTGGCCAGGAGAAATTTAGTGGGCTCAGAGATGGCTATTACATCCAAGCCCAGTGTGCCATTATAATGTTTGGTGTAACATCAAGAGTTACTTACAAGAATGTGCCTAATTGGCATCGAGATCTGGTATGAGTATGTGGAAGCATCTCTATTATGTTGTGTGGAAACAAAGTGGATATTAAGGACAGGAAAGAGAAGGCAAAATCTATTGTCTTTCACCAAGAGAAGAACCTTCAGTACTATGACATTTCTGCCAAAAGTAACTACAACTTTGAAAAGCCTTTCCTCTGGCTTGCCAGAAAGCTCATTGGAGACCCTCACCTGGAGTTTGTTTCCATGCCTGCTCTTGTCCCACCAGAGGTGGTCATGGACCCAGCTTTGGCAGCACAATATGAACATGACTTGGAGGTTGCTCAGATGACTGCTCTCCCAGATAAGGATGATAACCTGTGAGAATGAAGCTGGAGCCCCACATCAACTGTCTAGTTTTATAGGCTGTCCTGGGATGTCAGCGGTGTAGCATGTGTGCCACTTTATTATCTAGCTAAGCAGAACATGAGCTTCATCTGGGATGCTGAAGGAAAGGAATAGGGTTCAGAGTGAACGTGGCAGTTAAAAAAAAATACCTTCATTGTGTGGACCTGCATATTTAGCTGTTTGGAACACAGTCGATTTCTTCTTGAGTTTCAAATATAAGAGTGCTACAGTCACATCACAATATCCAGTGGTGGAATCTTGTTTGTCGTTGTCATTCCCATTCCTTTCCATTTAGAATCAGAATAAAGTTGTATTTTAAACATCTTTAAAAAAAAAGAAAGAAAGAAAGAAAGAAGAACATGGAGAAGAAAGTGCCGATGAACTACTTCAGAGTGCTATAACAAAGTAAAATAGAGCATATCTCTTATGACAATAGAAATTCATTTTCACATTTCCAAAGCAAGAAAATACACAATCATTTTACTAGCACAGTTGAGTTTTGCTAAGAGTTCTTTCTCAACCAGCAGACTGCTGAATGCTTGTATCCTCACACGCAGGAAGGTGAAAGAGTTCCCAGGTGCCTCTTTCAAAAGGGCACTAATCCCTTACATGAGGGCTCCACTCTCATGACCTAGTGACTCCCAGTGGTCCCAACTTCTAACATCATCACATTGAGCATTGAAATTTCAACATACAAACTTTGGACAAACACAAACATTAAGTCCAGAAAAATGTCAAAGAAAATTATCTTAAAAAAAAAAAAACAGAAAGAAGCAGTATTTAAGGGGAAAATGAATAAAAGATTCATGAGAACAACATCAAGAAATCTATAGCATGCGTGAAATTGAAGTCACAGAAGGAGAAGAGGGAGACATGAGAACAGAAAAAAAATTGAAGAAAAACCCAAATTGTCCTAAAATTTATGAAATTATAAATTTATACAGCTCACTGAGTCCTAAGCAGGATGAATATAAAGAGAACTATACCCACCATATCCTACTAATGTTTTTAGGAACCAAAATAACCAGAAATTCTTTAAAACAGTGGCTAAATAAAATAAACTACCACACAATGAGGAAAAAATATGATATTAGATTAAATTAAGTTGGTTGTTAAATATTTTCATAAAGAAAACTCCAGAGTCTTGTATTGGTGAATGACATCAAATATTTGAGAAAGTAAAGACCAATAATTATAGTGGTTTTTTATTTTGTTTTGTTATCACTATTGGCTAGAAAAAGAGGGGAATAAGCAATCGCTGTTCAGTAGAAAAAGGGTTTCATTTTTTTTCTGGAGTAATAAAAATGTATTAGAATTAGATAAAGGTGGTATTTGTACCACATTTTGAGTGTAGTGGAAGCTGCTGCATGAAAGTGAATTGTTCATTTTAAATAGATAATGTTATTATGTAAACTTCACTTCGATTTTTAAAAAAAAAAGTTTAAATCTCTTCATGATGATACATCACTCTAAAAACCAAACCTAAGTCATAGCCTGTGAAAAAATATTTTCAAGATATATATTTGACAAAGGATTTATATCATTATTATATTAAAAAAATCATATATTCAATAATAAAATGAGATAGACAATCTCATTTTTTAAAAAGTGGCCAAAATACTTGTATAAATACTCCATAAATAAAATACACAATGCCCATTAATTACATGAAAAAGTAGTCAAATGATTTGTCACAGATAATTACAAATTCAAATCCCAAGGAGTTGTCACAAAGATGCTAACCACAGTGGTTAAATTAAAAGACTGGCATCACTCGCTACTGCCAAGAACATACAGTAACGTAAACTTTAATACATTGTTGATAGGAAAAAATAAGTTCTATTATTATGCAAAATGTCTGGCAGTTCTTTTTTTTAAAAAAATAAATATATACCTAATCTATGATCTAATAATTCCAGTTCTGGATTTCTAAGAAAAAGATACACTTTCCCAAAAGACTTAGCCAATAATGTTAATACCGATATTCACTTTCCCAAAAGACTTAGCCAATAATGTTAATACTGATATTCATAATGCTCTAGAACCAAAAAGAGCCATAATGCTCCTCAGGAAGAGGAATGATAAGCAAATATTTATATATTCATATAAGGAAATACTACTTAGCAAGGAAAATAACCAGCACACACAATACCATGGATGAATCTACAAATGATTATGCCAAATGAAAGAAAGGAAAAAGTCGATTACATAAAACGACGTGTACTGTTAATAGTCCTCTTACATAAATGTCCTGAGAAGGCACAGCTACCTTGAGAAAGACAAAGTATTTCAGGGGTAACTTTAGTTGAGATGGAAGTAAACAGTAATTGAGAAAACACAGGAGGGAGCTTTGTGGAGTAATGATGGTCAGAGTTTCTATCTAAAGGTGTTTTGAGTTACAAAGGATTATGCAGTTGTTAAACATCTCACTGACCTTTGGCACTCAGATACACCACTAGTGAAGATGTAAAATCGTCACTACTCCTTCAAACCCGTGTGCATTATTCCTCAATACTGAAGGGATGCCTGTGCTATGAGGCACCATAATTGATTGCACTATCAAATACATAACAATGAAAAATACATCTTCTATGTATAGGATACATGGATAAGAATATGCGAAGAAGCATTTTATATACTTGCCTGAAACTGGAAACAACCTAAATGCCCGTTAACAGGGGAATGGATAACTAGGTTGTGGTATATACAGTGAAGGACAGAGGAATGGAGAAGGTTTACCTAGAGCTTCGTCCAAAACTGTTGCTGAATCTTGCAGACATAATTGTGAAAGAGGAGATAAGAGACACAAAATAACTACAGTGTGATAATAGTAACAGTGTTTGAGGCTTTAATCTATAGATTTTATTTTAAAGTTGAAAATAGTAAAATCTCTTATTACATACTTCTTGTGACTTCTACAAATTTACATTAACTTCTGCTTTATGAAGAAAAATGGTATAATGTCAGCACTTCTAAAGCTTAGTAAATTCACGACAACAAATACTGTGTATATAACACATGATAGAGCATTGTAACACATACACAGACACTATCACTAAAAATGCATAATGTCACATGAACTTAAAACAATGCTTAAATATGTAAAAAGTCTGCTATTTAATAATTTAATACTCTATGAGCCTTTTGTGAATGAGATGAAAGACTTTATATTTACTATCTCAGCAAATTTATTTTCTAACGCTAAATAATGGGTATCGTCTTGTTCAAAACAAGCTGATAATTTTTAACACAAGCCTTTTTCTTGTTCGCTTATCGAAGCTGCTTTTGATACAGCCAAGTTTGCCTGGGTTTGTACATATGTATCAGATAAAGTATTTAAAAATGATAAAGAGAGGGAATCAAATATAAATTTGAGTGCTTAGTATTTGTGAATCTACCAAAAACCTGAAGGGATGAGGTGGAGAGTCTTCTGCTATTGTTTTCTTCTGCCCAGAAAGGAGATCTGCAGATCAAATACTTTCCTATCTACTAGTTTTGAAACTTGATTCATTCTGGTGGCTATTTGACATTCCATGATAAATGGTATGTGGTCAGCTATTTCAGATTTTTCCGTTACCAGAATTACATTTCTAATGTAAGGATGGGTTATTATTAGCTAAAGCTTTTATTTCCTGGGATTAGGTAAAATAAAAAGGGTTATTTCTGTTGATACACCCCATTTCACATTGCAATGCAACTATTCAACTGTAAAACGTACTTAGATTTCTATTTGAATGGTCAAGGAACGGCTGATTATGTATTATTGCCCTTTAAAGGGCCAGTGTCACTAATAGTTAAAACAAAGTTATTTATTCAATAACTCCATAGTGTCAAAGCTTACTTAAAGTTTCTTTCTCAAAATTTGCTGTAATAGTAGGGAAAGACTTAAAGATATTTGTAAAATATATGAAATAAAAACACTATTGTCCTTGGATAATGTCAGATGAAATTTTATTTTAATATCTAAAAACCATACTTGCTTAAAACATTGACTAGATATATTTTTATTAGTCAATTAGCGATCATCTATTTTCAAGAGTATTTATAAGCATTTTCCATTCCTGGGATACATGGATGTTGTTTATTCCTATTTGAGAAGGTATGCAAATAATTCAGAAAACACCAATAGATTTTTTTCCATTGGAGTAAAAATGTAACACCACAGTTTATGATGCAGCTTGTTTATGAGAACAAGGCGTATTCCTCTGTGAGTAAATAGGGATTTAGTTCTACTGTTGCCATACTTAGTACAGATAATTAAACCTCCATAATCCAGCGTTATTAAAGATCATCCCGTGCCTGCTGTTGGAAATAGTATTTATTAAAAAAATGAAATGCACATTTATGAAAAAAGAAGAAAGACTGCCATTTCTTTGCATCACAATGACGTGGCTATATAGAAATCACTACTGAGAAAAAAATCTCTATTCGATCTAGCACTCCTAACGGAAGCAGTTATATGATATTCATTAATAAAATGAAAAACCTTTAATAACAAACATTAAAATACATATACGTGTGTAAAGTCGGAAGAATATAACCATAATCATGTAATTAATTACAACATGTGCCATATTTTTATATTTGCAATTGAGAAATTATTTCTTAACACTTGGAAAAATACATGACTAAAGCTAGTAAAGATGCTATCATGGAATTATTTAGCAAGGCTAAATCTTCTGACAATGGCAATAAAGGAAATTATTCAAAAAGCAGCTAATCTGCATGTATAATGAACATAAAACAAAGCTCACAGGTTGCGTTACTTCTCTTATTCAAAATCATTAAAATGAAAACAGGAAATATACATTGATAAGAAAATTTTAAATAATGATAAGACGCTAAGTTTTTAAACATGATGCCAAGGAAAGCATAGGTGATCATGAGCGGCATCCCCCGCCTTTCTACGCACCTGTGACAGCTAATGATTCCTTTCCTTTTTCTATTTTAATGTCAACATGGCCTCTGAAAATGAGATTTTGAAATAATATTACCGATATTCTTCCTCACAAGGGGCAGCAACGACTATTATATTTTTCTAATGAGTCTATCTAGTGCAGTACGTATTGTCCTGCTCATGTGTGTACCCAAACGCATTCTAGTTTCAAGGACCTAGAATGCAAATGTGCTTTTAGCCCATGTAGATAAAAGAAAATAAAAATCTCCTTTTCAGAAGGGCCAGCACTACGGTCCCTTTAGTTTGTGTGTGTGTGTATGTGTGTGTGTGTGTGTGCAGCTTTTGGCCAGGGCTGGGTTTGAACCCACCACCACCTCTGGCATATGGGGCTGGTGCCTTACTCCTTTGAGCCACAGGCGCTGCCTCTCTTTAGTTTTTTTTTTAAGTGTTACCAGTAACTCCTTTGTTCAGCTTTTCAGTTTTGCGATGTGAGAATGATCACCTCAGAGAGGTGAGGAAGGTTGGGTTCTCAGCTAAGCCACTGCAGGAGGGCTATTGTTTCCTCTCCCCCCAAAATCTTTCTCTCTCTTTCCCCTTCCCTCCTCTGCCCTTCTTTCTATTTTTTTTTTCTTAGTAGAAATCTGTTGGCCCAAGATTTTATATAGAAATGAGCATTTCTACTATATGAATGCTATTTTACAGGTTTTTAAAATAATATGTCAATTGGAGCCCCTGTGTGACCCTGAATGAGAGTTATGTCTTTAATGCTGACCTCTCTTCTTCTAATCTGTTCTTTAATTGTAATTAACAACCAAAAACCCTACATAGACGCAGAGGTGAATTGGGAAATGAAATTACACCTTTCCTTACATAGTGTTGACTTGTTCATGGATACAGTCAGATAGTCAACCAGTCAATAAACATATATGAGCTACTATTGGACACTACTCAATTGTCCCAGGGGCTGATGGAGGCTCCCGCTTCTGCAAAATAATATTAGGAATGTTATCTCTGGGGGCAGTGCCTGTGGCTCAGTGAGTGGGGCACCCCCATATACTGAGGGTGGTGAGTTGGAAACCAGCCCCAGCCAAAGGACAACAAAAAAATAGCCGGGAATTGTGGTGGACGCCTGTGATGCCAGCTCCCAGGGAGGCTGAGGCAAGAGCTGGAGGTTGCTGTGAGCTGTGCCACAGCACTCTGCCAAGGGCGACAAAGTGAGACGTGAGACTCTGTCTCTAAAAAAAAAAAAAAAAGAAGAATGCCATCTCTCCTTCCCTTAACAGTGATATAGAAACAAAGGTGGGTAAATACTTTTAATATGCTTTTTTCAGAACAGAAGTTAAAGTATTTCAGGAATGGAATAAAACACCGTAGGGTGTTCAAGGTTGCACATGGAGTAATTTTGCTTTTATGTCCTTCTTTTCTGCTCACTTTTTAAACAAAATGTGAAGCCCCAGCAATGGACATAGACCATGTGCCTAATCAGGCTTCTCTCTAGCTGGCTGTTTCTCCAGACACGGGACACCATTATCCATCACTGTGCCTCAAGTACTATATTACAGGCTGTTTCCCCTATAATTATTATCTACAACTTTATGGAACCAAAAGTAAACAACCTAATAAATTACATTAATTATTATAAATTAAGACAGAGTGCACTGCTCCAAACTATATTCAATATTGTTCTAATTTTATTATACATGAACATTGTTGTTTTAAGGCTCACACTGTACTCCTTACAGCTGCTTTAAGACTAGGAAGAGTAATTTAAATGCGAAATGCCCTGTTCTTCAAAGAGGGTGTAAACCTACAGATGCCTCATTGGGCACGTGGATGAACCTTTCATAAAAATGCAAAGTGAATGATGAGATGCACCTATTTCCCCAACATGATTACTTGTGAAACTCTGGCAGGCACAGTCCTCTGTGAGGAAATAATTCACAACAGTCCTCTGTCTCATTTTTTTTTTAATTTTACACTTAATTTTTATTTGCTAATGTCTTTATTTCCGATTCCATGGATTCAAATATTCCTTTTATCTCTTCAGTAATGACCTTTTCCCTTTTTTCCTATTGACATCAATAAATAATAACGAATTTAAAGGGTGATGGTGCTGAAAAATACTTGCTTCATTTTAAGAGATGTATATAACATTGGATTTTGAATGTCCCTACCCCCAAATAAGTTTATTTTTTGAAGTATCAATATTAGTATGTGCAGAGTGCATATATTCTGTACACTATATCTAATGTCCTTATAGCTGGTTATCTATATTTATACTCAAAAAGTGCTTGGAGACATTCTTCTCTGTGGAGGCCTTCACTGAGCACGGTTACAGCAGCGTCCACTAGGGAGAGCTGCCTCACAGCACACCACAGCTGCCAGTAGGACTACGGTTGTTCATTCTCCATCACCAGTAACAGTTATGGAGAAAACAATAGTAGCTTGTCCCAAGCAGGTAAATTTAGTAAAAACATTTTCCCAACATCCGACATGATTGTACAATTATGTGAGATTTACAGGTATACAGAAGGGCACAGATAATCAACTTTAGACTTTGCTACCATTTCAACAGAGAGTGAGCCGTGTTTCAAACCCTTTTCACTTTCTAATTCACCCCTTGGCTTTGGATGAGTAAAAGTAACTCTACGATAATATCCTTGATTAGAAGAAAAAATAATCACCATGGGTATTGCATGAATACGGTAAATGGTTGAGTTATATAAGAAAAAATAGACTTAAAGAAAGGAAATAATTTATAAGGGCAAAGCATTGCTTTCAAGGCTTAAAAAATAATAGTTAGAAGAAAACAATTATAAAAACTAAATACTTTTCATTGTAATGCAAGGTCAGGAAACTCTGGCATGATGTTTAAGAAAGGAGAGTGTGGTGTGTATTTTAAAGATGATGATGTTGTATCATCCTTATAATCGAGGTTGGCTTTTCTCATCACTGTACTGACGTTAACAAAGAGAAAAGATTTGTACTGGATTTGTGTTTCAGGATCATTTTAACCGCACTTCTTGTGTGTCAAAGGGAAAAGAAATAATGTTGACCAGCAAAATAAAATTCCTCACCTAATATGCATATTTAGATATAACCCTTAAGACTGCAGGACTTAAAAACATACCATCACTGACTTTATTACATTACGTCTTCTAAATTGCAAGATTATTGTTTTATTAAAAACTCCCAGCTACTTGTGACTTGAAGCTAATCTGGTTGAATATACATTTAAATTATTGGGCTCGGTTACATGTGCCTGTTGATTTGTATACAACATTTACTAGCTCTTCCCTTTTCCTCGGTTTTATTTATTTTCCTTCCACATCATTTAGCTTTGATTCTAACCTAACAATTTTTCTATTTTGCAATTGAGTTTAAAGGGAAATGTTATTAAATCAAGGAATTCCATAAATATTGGTTAAAAGTTATAAATAGGTTGTCTTTGGTATTTGTCAACATAGAGTTCTTTCAATTAAAATATTTCCTGGCTACCACAGCGTGGAAGCTGCGGAAATTGGCTCCACATCCAGCTGGCTGATTCAGTAAGAAATCAGCTGGCCTCAATTTAGATTTCTTTTCTTTTAAAGCAGTGCCAAATTGAGGATTAGTACATTGTGGAGAGGGAGGCGGGCAGCTCCACCCCTGATCGGCCATTCTTCATTCCCTAGAATGGGCTTGCCTTCCCAACCCCAGCTGTGCACTGAATTAATCCACACAGGGAGCTTCTCTATCTACACCATTTCAACATGCACATCAAGGCCCTGCACCCCTTCTGACAAAAGTAAAATGTGGCTCTGGTGACTCTCGACCTGGAGACTTAGGCCTCAAGTATAAACATTCTCTCACAGGCGCATATGCAGAGATAGGGAGAGAGTGGGAAGGAGAGAGGAGAGTGCTTTCACCGCAAATTACAAAGAGGCAAACAGTTAACTGACTCTTAGAGAAATGGACTGAGACGGTAACAGACAAGAGTATTTATTCAGAAATAGATCCAGCTCAGAGAATGGGTATGATTTTACTTGTCCAGAAATTGTCCAGGTCCAAACTAAGTATGTAAGATAACTGAGTTAGCAATTAGCCTGAGAAGAGACGCACCCTTTTAATTGCCTCATGTAAATATTTATGTTATCACCCCACCACTGCCCTCCTCTAATAGCAGCTTCCACTCAAATGGAATGGCGTGGACTGTGGCCCAAGCCACAGTCTCACAAACTAACATTTTCATACTCTCAGCTTCGTGCCTTCTTAAGAGTCTGTAAGGCAATGAAATGACTTTATAAACTATTCTTGCTTTTTTATACCAATAAGTAAAGTCACATATGTACAATTTTATTGTATGTTATTGTTGCTATGAACTGTGGCTTTTTGAAAAAAAAATCTCAGCCTTTATTTTGAAATATCATTGATGATAATATCTAAGAAAATTGTTCATTGTCATGACCTCATTCGAATTGTGAGCCAGATAATCATACTTGCTTGGGTTTAGCCAGGGTTTATATAATTGTCTATTTATAGACCATTAAAGTAATTTGCTTGTGTGCATTTTTATAAACACATGCAAAAGATATTATATTCATTGTGAATTAAAATATTTTATTAAAGGCAAAAAAAGAATACAAGAAGAATTGTAGCAGAGAGTCTTTTGCTTCGGATCATTTTCCTGATAATTTAAGATTACTTCAGAATTAGGATAAGTGAAGAGAAAATATACGTCTTGAACAGCTCTTGATTCCTCATCCTATGAGGCTCAATAGCAAAATCATCCTAGTGGAATTGACATCCTGACGAAACCCTTAGAACAGGAAAGATATTAAGACTGAGAAATTTGATAAATGTATTTCAGGCCCTGGTCATCTGTGCCTATCCTAGAAATATGTTTCCTATATCTCTTCGATTTAATTTCTTAACAACCACCGCTTCTTTAACACACTCCAGGTTCAAATTCAACATCTACTTCTATCTACCAGCACAGTTAAGTCACTAAAAGTTATTTGAACTTCCAGATTTTCCTTGCAATATTTGTACATCTGTAATATGCGGCCATGAAGCTATCAAATCTTCATCTATGCAAAAGCATTCTGAAGCACTTGGAAAAAAATCAAACTGCTCTTTAAAACTTCAGGTTCTGTGTATTGACTTAAACTAAAATAACATGAAAAAATGAAAAGTACCATGTCGGTTATATTAGGTCATATTGTTGGTTTCTGCTTATCATTCCCGTCTGAAATAGAAATGCTATATCAAAGAATTGACTTGTAAATGTGACTGTTAACCCAGTTTATACGAAAAGCATATTTGCCTCTCCTCTCTTCAGAGGTGAATTTACATATGTGTTTTCAGAGAAAAACTAAAACAATAGCAAGAAGAAACCAGGAAAATAAATGTATCTATGGATCAAAAAGCAATTTAGATTGCAATTGCTTCAGTAGAGATGAAACAGTTTCTGGTGCCAGATTAAGAGTAAGAAAAAGTCATTTGGATTCTCTGCCACTGTTGTGGTGTAAGAATGCTATGGGATCCCCGAGGAAAACAAAGGGAAGTGCTTTTCATTTTTGGCCACATTCCTGAAAATGTACAAGGAATGAGATGGAAAACAGGGTGACATCAATGGTCATAAAAATGTGACCTGTGTCTTGATAGAATAAGACAAATAAAAGTTTTCCACAGCACCTGGCATTTGAACACGAACGGAAATCATAAGGACAACCTATTCTTTTACAATGGGCTGAAGTATTATGGTGTTTTCCAAATACTCCTGATATTCATACTTTTAAAACATTGAAAACTTACTATGCTACCACAGAAAAAGGCAAAACTCTCAGTAACTCTACACTTGTAATCTTTTTAGCAGCACTTCTGATAAAAGTGTTGTGAATTGGTTTTGGAGAACCATCTTTCTTCCACTGAATACAGTCTATTCCTTCGGGCATTCCAAGTGCCTACCCCACCAGAGAGTGGTGCTCAATAAACCAGGTGGCATCTCTCTGCCTGGGGGTGAAACTTCCACGAGGGATTAAAATACTGAGGACCCCAGGATTGGTTCATTCTTAACTAGCCCTTGGTTCCTGCTACTGTGAACCTGAGAACTGGTCGGCTGCCCTGAATTCAGTCCTTTCTAAATCTTCCTGCTCTCCTTTCCCTTAACTCATGCTCATACCTTTCCTATAAAATTTTCTGCTTATTTCAGTTATCCACAGTTCACTACTCTTAAAAAGCAAAATATGGGAAATGGTATGAAATGGTTGACTTTGTATGCCTTGATCAAATTAGGGTGACAATTTCGTTCAACCAAAGATAGAAGAAAATTATACTATTCTATACTGTAATGGAATGCTTTTATTCTATCAGAATTTAGGTACTGCTCGGGAAATGAAAATAATTATAAAATAAGGAAGCCAGTGTGTCCTTTTTTTCTGGGATCCCAATTTGATTGACACTTATCTATGTTTTCCTGACTTCCCAGATAGAACAGGTTTTTTTCTCGAGAAGTAAAAAAATTAATGACTTTAGAGGAAAGTTTTCTTTCCTGGGACATAAGAAAGACTTAACAGATTTGTTTTATTAGAACAATATTCCATTAAAACCCTTACATCATATTTGAAGCACAAGAAAATATAAAACTGCTTTGGGATTTGGCTCTAGAGAAAAAAGCCATAAAACCTAAAAGTATACATAATTTGCATATATATTCACATGTCATTTTTAAAATAAAATTTTTGTCCATTAAAGATTCAGTTGCTGGTAAGAATTTGTAGCCTCTATTGGTTACTTAGAAAGTAGGCACCTTCCATTGACAGTGGCACTCTTTTTTTGTGGGCGGTGATAGCAATGTGCCTACCTGAAAATACTCTCATCTACTGAGTATTCACAATGGATCAAAATTGCTTCACACTCTTTCTGATCCATTGTGAATACTCAGTAGATGAGAGTTGTAGCAATGAGTTCTATAGGTGCAAATGGTAGCCCTGCACAACAGTGAGCAGGAAGGCTCAGCTTTTCCAAAAGGCATGCTAAGTTACATTTACCTAAACATGCTCCATTTTTGAGTCATTTGAACAAAATTTACATGTTAGAATAATAAATGGCCATGGTACATGATGAACAGGCAAAGAAGAAAGAGAAATTTGGTAATTAAATTCATGATTTTGGCTTTCATAATGTTACACTGTAATCATGGAAGGGGGAACATAAATATACAGGGGGTAGCAAAAAAATACCAGAGGGATTGATCTCAGTATGTGTTAATATATACTGATGATAATGTGTGTTATCTTATATAGTGTATCTCCTATTTCTTGTAATTGCGGAAGTCAAACACATTTGAATATTAAAATGTTAATTCTTTTTTTCTTTCTTAAAATGTGTATATACTCTTGAGCACTTTTTGTATACCATCAAAATAATGGCCATAAAAATTGTGTCTCTGGCAGAAAACAAGCTGCCTGCCATCTCCTCTCTTAAGACCACATTTTGCCCACAAAAATGAAGAGGAATAAAAGTTACAAATTGAGCGGTATGAAACTGACATTGAGCTCTGAGAAAAATTGATGTATGTATATATTTCCATGAGTTCTATATACATATATCAATTTTTCTCCGCATGTATTTTTATCTCAACTCTTTATTTAAATTAACTCCTAATGTACCCAGATACTTATATCTCAGTTGTAAATAAGAACTTTACAAACACTGCTCAAACCTTTTTTTCTTTTTAATGTTTTTTTGAGACAGAGTCTCACTCTGTTGTCTTGGGCTAGAATACAGTGGCATCAAAATAGCTCACAGTGACCTCAGCCTCAGGGGCTCAAGAGATCCTGTTGCCTCAGCCTCCAGAATAGCTGGGACTACACCCTCCCCCCATAATACCTGGCTAGTTTTTTTTTATTTTTAGTAGAGAGGAGGTCTTGCTCTTGCTCAGGTCTCAAACTCCTGAGCTCAAGGGATCCACCCACCTGGGCCTCCCAGAGTCCTAGGATTACAGGCATGAGCCACCGTAATCACTGTTTTTAAATTGCATTATCAGTGTCTTTCAGCCACCAAGTCATTGAAAAAAAGTGAAAACTATATATTGGGAAAAATAAAATAATGGGAAAATAGTTACCAGGAATCTTTCAATAGAAAATGTCAAAATTCAAAAGTAAATTAAAAGGGCCTCACCAGAAGGTTGACCAATGATGTCAGTAACAGGAAACAGTGAAATGTCTGATTACAGGCACGAGCTTCTGCACCCAGCCAAAAACTTTTATCAATGCCATTGTCTATCTTCATGTTTCTTAATTCTTTGCTTTGACAGAATTGGTGGTATCTCTTTGTTTGGATCTTATGACGGTTCTTATGATTATCACCAGCATCACTTAATATGTCTTTGTGACAAGGTCTTAAGAAATCAAGACTTCCTACTTGAATTTTTAATAGCCAGATACATAGACTATGATTTCAGCACCATTTTCTGTGTGCATTCCATTTGTATAATATTAAGAATTCCTCGGCTCGGCGCCTGTGGCTCAATCGGCTAAGGCGCCAGCCACATACAACTAAGGTGACAGGTTCGAATCCCCAGCCGGGGCCCGCCAAACAACAATGATGGCTGCAACCAAAAAATGGCCAGGCATTGTGGCGGGTGCCTGTGGTCCCAGCTACTTAGGAGGCAGAGGTAGGAGACTTGCTTGAGCCCAGGAGTTGGAGGTTGCTATGAGCTGTGATGCCATGGCACTCTACCCAGGGGGAAAGCTTGAGGCTCTGTCTCAAAAAAAAAAAAAGAAACTTAGAACAGTGCTTGTCACAAGGCAATCAGTCTAAAAATGTTTGCAATTACTATTCTTTTTTTAGAGACAACGTCTCACTTTATTGCCCTCAAAGTGCCATGGCGTCACAGCTCACAGCAACCTCCAACTCCTGGGCTTAGCCATTCTCTTGCCTTAGGCTTCCAAGTAGCTGGGACTACAGGTGCCCACCAGAACACCAGGCTATTTTTTATTGTTGCAGTTTGGCAGGGGCCAGGTTCAAACCCTCCACCCTCAGTATATGGGGCCAGTACCCTACCCTCTGAGCCACAGGTGCCACTCTACTATTGCACAAGCCTCAAAAGTAACAGAAAAATAGAATCTTGCAACAAAAAGACCACAGGGATTATTGTGACCACATCTCTTAATACGTGTGAGTGAGGAAAGTAAAACTCACACAGGTTAAGTAAAAATATGCGCCCTGAGTTAGAGAATTAATTAGTGGTAAATTAAGAATTTGGAAAGAGGCGTTCTGACTTCTGATCAGATATACTCAGGAACATAGCTGTAGGGGGCTTCATTTAAGTCTGGTGTCCCTTTGTAAAAATTACAGATAACTTTTAATGAAACTATACTAAAAAAAATATATATATATATACACACGTATATATACGTATATATATATACGTATATATACACACACATATATATATATATTTGCCTATATAATTGCCTCTAAGGCAGAAATAAAGCAAAGAGGACCCTTCTATGCCTATATCTTTGTGTACCTGTAAAAAGTATTTCTTTAGTATAGAATCTTAGAATTAGATGGACAAACACAGTCATTAGAGGTTGAAAAGGGAAAGGAGGTACAGTGGGGATGGGCCATATCAAGTCTGTGCAAAGGCACCGAGGCTGGGGGACGTGTAAACAGAGCTGTGGGGTTGAAGCTGAGCCAGAGGGGGAGAACGTGTGTGTATGTGTGTGTGCAAACATTTCTTCTGAGGGTAAAGCTGGAGGGACAAGGACGTCAGCTCTGCAGTGGCCTTGTTTGGGGACGAGCAGCAGGAGGCAAGCAGTGAGGGGGAGGACAGAATCAAGCTGTGAATGGAAAGGTCCCTTTGGCTGGGGAATGGAAAAGGGGAGGACAGATAGGGGACAGGCCTGCAGACCTCAGGCCTGAATGAGAGGGGTTATAACTTGGCTCTGTCTGGCCCTGAGAGATGAGAGGGGCAGAGCAGAGGTGCTGAGACCCAGTTCCTGCAGGGTAAGTAGCCATCCCACAGGTCAAGAACCTCTTTGACAGGTTTCTTTGCCTGGCGGACACAGGCAAGGCTCATGTACATCCAGAAGCTAATATTCTTTTGGCCTTGCTTAGGGCCATCATCAGAAAAGAAAGAAAGAAACAAACAAGAATGCTAGATCGTGAGGCCAAAAATGTGGGCTGAAGCCTGGGATCTTTCAGCAACCAGATACAGGGCTTTGAGAGGTCATAGAATCACTCCGAGGCTTTGGTTCATAAACTCTACAAGGTCTTCCAGCCTGGCCATCTAGGAAGAGAAGCAGAGAACTGGCTTCAGGACACAATTTCCTGCCTCCTTTGTGAGCTCTTACCTGACCTTCCTCCCCACGTCCTTATCCAGAGAGCTTCTGTTTGTCGAGACTAGCTCACCTTGGCTCCTGCCGGCCTTCCCAGGTCTTAAAGTCAGACCAGGCAGGTTTGCACTTTGGCTCTGCTTCTTGCTTGATGAATAGCATTGGGTAAATTAAGTTTCAGCTTATTGTCCAATGAGGATAATACCCCAATGAAAATATTTATATATACTTATATAAAATATTTAAGTATATTCATATATTATTATTAAATATATTGGGGTAAGTATTTAATAATAATCATAATTTTTTTTTTTTTTTGAGACGGAGCCTCAAGCTATCCCCCTGGGTAGAGTGCTATGGCATCACAGCTCATAGCAACCTCTAACTCCTGGACTCAAGCGAGTCTCCTGCCTCCGCCTCCCAAGTAGCTGGGACCACAGGCGCCCGCCACAATGCCCGGCCATTTTTTTTTTTGGTTGCAGCCATCATTGTTGTTTGGCGGGCCTGGGCTGGGGATTCAAACCCGCCACCTTAGGTGTACGTGGCTGGCGCCTTAGCCGATAATAATCATAATTTTAAGAGTGAGCTTTGACTGGCTGCTTCCTGGGTGGGTATATGGGTTGAACAGTCCCCTCGGAGAGTTCACGTCCACATAGAACCAATGAACGTGACCTTATTTGGGAATATGGTCTTTGCAGATGCAATCCAGTTAAGGTGAGGTCATCCTGAAGTAGAGTTGACCCTGAATCTAATTTGACTTATAAGAAAGAGGAAATTTGGATGTTTAAGAGATGCAGAGGAGATGGTCATATGAAGCCAGAGAATGGCAAGATGTGTCTACGCTCTACATAAACCAAGGAACACCAGGATTGTCGGTCACTACCAGAAGTGAGGAAAATGGGAAACATTTTTTTTTCTCCCAGGGCCCTTGAAGAGAGCATAAGCTGCTAGTTCCTTGATTACAAACTCTGAGCCTTCAGCACTGTGAGAGACTACATTTTTCTTCTTGGAAGCCACCAAGTCCGTGGTAAATTGTGATGGCGGGCCTAGGAAACTGACCCGGTGTGGCTTACCTACTTTAATCCTGACAGTGAGATAGGTAGATGCCATTTTTATTCCATTTTACATAGGAAGATGCTGGTTTGGACACTCTTTTTAAATTGTCAGATGCCATAGCTGGGATTTGGACTTTGGTGGAACTCTGGAGCTTGTCCTTAATCGCTGTTAGACGGCATTCAGCATTTAGCACGTGGTTTGTACACAATCTATACTGTTTGTTGTCGCTAATTCTATGAAATCTTTTCTAGCTAGTTTCTGCTTTGTTTACCCCTCTCCTCAGTACATCTCTGATGTAATATGTTTTATACTGTATCATAGCTTTTAAAAATTCTATGTTTCTGGTACCAAACCCAAAAGGCATCTGGCCCTGTGGACAAAGCCAGTTACTGAGACAAGGAAGAAGGGACATTTTAATGTGAAAGATGTCAGTGGGGAGGATGGGGTGGCAGCCTGAAAGCCATCTCCCTGACTGCTGGAGAGCGCTGACTTTTTAGTGGGGGCCTTCCCCGCACTGAGGCTAGTTAGTGAGGGGAGGTGAGAGTTGGTGTCAGGAAGTGCCCAGGGGCCTTCAGGGTCTGAATTTCTTGGTCTTGCAGAAATACTGTCATTTCTGGGGAACAGCTCAAAAAGGTCAAGCAAGTAGTTAGTTAAAAGTGACAGGGTTCTGGTTATTAAGCCTGACTAGTCTGAGAATCTAAGCAGCGGTTGTCAACCTTCCTAATGCGTGACCCCTCCTAATAGAGTTCCTCACGTTCTGGTGACCCCCAACCATAAAATGATTTTCATTGCTACTTCATAACTATAATTGTAATATAAATATCTGATATGCAGGATGTGTTTTCCAATGGTCCAAAGGGGTCGCGACCCACAGGTTGAGAACGGCTGCGAGGGAGAGGATTATTAAAAACGTAGAGGGGGTCATTGAAATGTGTTCATATAGCTGGTTGTATTTTATTTCTCTCTCTTTTTTTTTGAGACAGGGTCTTGCTCTGCTGCCTGGAGCCAGAGTACAGTGGTGTCATCAAAGCTCACTGCAACCTCAAACTGCTGGCCTCAAGCCATCCTCCCGCCTCAGCCTCTCAAATAGCTGGTACAATAGGTGTGTGCCATCATGCTCAGTTAATTACATTTTTCCTAGAGATGGGAGTCTCATTATGTTGCTCGTGCTGACCTCAAACTTCTTGGCTCAAGCAATCCTCCTACTTAGCCTCTCAAAGTTCTGGGATACAGGTGTGAGGAATTGTGCCCAGCCTGGCTGTTTATATTTCTCTTAAGTGACTCTGAAGACAGAGAAGTGTCAGGTTCATATTTTTATTTCCAGCACTGGGACACACAGTGTTCACTTAGAAATTGTCTACTGAATGAATGTCTAGTCTTTAAAATGGATAAATGGTGGCCAGAGATGAAAACAAGCTTCCTTTCCAATCTAGAAGCTCGAGCACAGGCCAGCCCTGTGCCCTCTGGTCCTGACCACCTAGATCTAACAAGGGCCTCTCCTCTGGTGCAAGGGCCCTGCCACAGCAAAGATAGAGATGGCAAAACAAAACAAAAAACAAACAAACAAACAAAAAAAAAAACAAATGGAGATGGCCACAAGAATCCATCTATCTGTGCTGGTCCCAGAGAACCAACAGGAAGACTTTCGCAAGCCTGGTGCTCAGTGATCATTGTCAATGACAGGCCTTCGACTGATAAGGCCCAGCTGCTTGCAAAATGTGCTTCCTGCACCCACCAGCAACAGGGAGCATCCTGTACCCAGCAACAGAGCCTGACACAGAGCTGCCTTGTGAATGGGGGACAACCTTACAAAGGTCAACACTATCTAAGTCTGAGTGGAGCCAGGTAGAACACCCGAAATCCAGGGAACCGCTGACTTTTGGAATGAAAAGGTGAACTTGGTGGCCATGGTTCACTTTTTCTTTCTTTCTTTTTTTTTTGAGACAGAGCCTCAAGCTGTCCCCCTGGGTAGAGTACCATGGCATCACAGCTCACAGCAACCTCCAACTCCTGGGCTCAAGCGAGTCTCCTGCCTCAGCCTCCCAAGTCGCTGGGACCACAGGTGCCCACCACAATGCCCGGCCATTTTTTTGGTTGCAGCCATCATTGTTGTTGGTGGGTCCGGGCTGGATTTGAACCCACCACCTTAGGTGTATGTGGCTGGCGCCTTAGCCACTTGAGCCATAGGCGCTGAACCGGTTCACTTTTTCTAAGTTCATATTTTTCAGATGTCCTTTTCTTTTCCATTATCAGGCCTTTGGGGTTCCTGGGTCATTTGCTTATATCTGGCAAACATACATGCTTGGGCACTGCTGTCCAAAGCCTGGATAGAATGGGATATTTCCCTATCTATCTCTTTCCTCAGAGATTCTTGTCCCCCAGTCCTCAAGTGAAGGTCGTGGACCACAGTAGCTGCCCTCACTGTCTCTCTGGACATGTGGAATGATATTGAATGAAATAGTCAGAGCACCACAGCAAGCTCCCTCTATTTGGAGAAAGGTAACCGTTCTCCACTATGACAGGACATGATTATTCTAAATAACTATTATTTTGAAAATTGACATCCAGAAAGGTCCAAGGTGGCGACTCTGATTGCTCTTCAGGGGGCTTGGGGAGAAGAGAGAGACCAATATGGCCCAGTTAGGACACACAAGTTCTCCTCTGTCTCCTGGGACAGGCTCTGGAGACAGACTAACTTCTCTGGGCAAGGGATTTCTCCTCTTCGGTTCCTTCTTGTGAACTTGGGGATCCATCACAGGCTACCATGAAGAATAAATGAAGAGCGGCAGGTGAACATTACTCAAACTGCGTTAGCTAATGGATGCACTAGAAGCATAACATAAAAATGCTGACTTAGGGCAGCCTGTGGCTCAAAGGAGTAGGGCGCTGGCCCCATATGCTGGAGGTAGTGGGTTCAAACCCAGCCCCCGCCAAAAACTGCAAAAAAAAAAAAATGCTGATTTAATGGTCCCATGATTCTGAGTAACTTTTATGCCTTTGGAGAGGGTCAGATGGAGGCAAGAAGATTTATGGACATCCTCAGTATGTGTCATCCCCAAGTCTCTTCTTAGGTACCGATTTGTCACCATTTGGATGCAAGTGGGGTAACTGTCTATGCATTCTGCCTAGATTTTCTCCAGCTATTTCTAATTTCTAATAACTCTATTCTAAACAAAGATTTAGTGTCCCTTTCCCTCTCTGGAGTAAACTATGCTGCTGACTTGTTGTCATTCGTGTTATTTATAATCCCTGACGTCACTTATTTCTGCAGCCGGTTACCACGCCCTGCCCTCTAGAGAATTCAACTTCCCCTGAATAGCAGCCCCTCTACCTAGAATCCCCCAGACCCTGTGGCCTTTACATGCAGTTGTTTGACTGAATCCAAAATGTATAGCACAAATTCCTTTTATTAAAAGGGGTGCAACAGAAAAAGATGAGGCTTTTCTTGCCTCCTTTGCTGCTTAAAAAAAAAAAATCTTGAAATCAGAATGTTGCCCCTTCCCCATTTCTGCCCATTGTTTCAGGCCAATGTTGGAGACAGAAAACAAACAACGGACTTTCATTTTGCAGATTTTTTTTCTACTCAGAGCAAACAATTCAGGACAGCTTTACGACAAATCTTCTTAAAATGTTGGTGGTGAGAAAAACAACAGAGAGATTTGGGCTTCTGATGAGTTTCCACGTCTAGATTATCAAAGAAAAAAAAAAGCTAATGGTCTGATTGACGAGTGAAGGCATCCGTAATGTTGTCTTAGGAGGAGGACAAGCCTTGCTGCCAGGGGTCACCCTCTGCCCACGGGGCTGGGCTCTTCAGCCCTGCCATCTTTAAGGTAGGCCACATGCAGCTGGCCACCCTGCTGGGCCACCCTGACTTTTTTTTTTTTTTTGAGACGGAGCCTCAAGCTATCCCCCTGGGTAGAGTGCCATGGCATCACAGCTCATAGCAACCTCCAACTCCTGGGCTCAAGCAAGTCTCCTGCCTCAGCCTCCCAAGTAGCTGGGACCACAGGC